>VZTH01012659.1:115576-135114 GCA_013397815.1 Aleadryas rufinucha | reverse complement strand
CTACTTACCCTTGGATGAAATGCTGCTCAGGTGTAACAACCCAGGGATACAGTTGAAACCAAAATATTTGGGTTTTAAGCTCTTTTCTCAGTAATTTCCATTGAATAAGAGAGAATTATGAATATTCACCAGATACTCAGAGCATAAGCCATCAAATCATTTGTTTCTGCAATAAGATGTTTGACAAGCAGAGGGAAGTCTTGATGTTCTAGAAAAGCATTTAGAAGGTGAAAATCTGCAGTTCGTTCTCAATATATCTGTATGTATATATATATATATATATATATAATAAATACATGCACATGCATTTGTATTGACATATTTCAGAGTCTTCTTACAGGCAGGAGTAAAGAATATCTGTGTAAAGAGATTATAGCCAGTATTGCAGGCTAATTTGATATACAATGATCAAAGTTTTCTTAAGAATTCAAAACTATGCCATTTCAAGGAAAAACTGTCAGTTTGAAAAAATTAGCCTCAATGAACTCTGACATTTCTTTTAAGCCTACATTTTAAGACTAAATACTGAGATTTGGTGTTACTGATGTTAGGTCAATCCTTTCATCAGCTTGAATGCTAAAAGAATTTGAATTTGTTATGGGGAAATAAAGTCTGATGAAAAGAACCTCAAAATGAAGTTACTGTCTGGGACTGCAGCAGTATTGCCAAAGGAATTCCAAGGAAATTTGGATATAACCCTTGAAGTCATTGTGTGCATAGGTCTTGCTTAAGGAATCCAGGAAACTTACACAATTCTAGAAGTACATCAAAATACAGAACTTTGTCAATCACTTTCAGTAAGTTCCCTTCCTAGACTTGAGAGCTCGTGACAATGATTACAGGGGCAGAAGAAAAGAAGGGCCTCTTTTTGTCCCTTCTAACTTGTGGATTTGCTATGTTTAAAAGCAATACTGAAAAGGAGATGGACTAGTTATGAAGGACATATATAGCTGTACCAAAAGTAAACTGGTTTCTACAGGTTTAAAACAAAATTATTCTTTTGCTGCTCCAATTAATAAATTATAGAACATGGTCACAAAATGAGTTTTCTCTTTGTGGGTGCTTAATATACTAAACATGCATTGACTGTCTTGCAGGTAACTGGTAGAGAACTAATCATCCAGCTAGCATTCAACCAATTTAAAAACCATTAAATTGTTAATTAATACAAAAAGTAATGAAAATTCCAGGTCATTTATAGATTACAAAGTTCCTGTTTACAAGACAGATGGATTAGGAATGGCTAAGATCATATTGGGATAAGGATGTTGCCAAGTTCAAGTCCAACTCTGTCTTTTTCTTAAACACGTGTACTCTAATAGCTGCAGTCGAAGAAAATTAGCTCAGTTGCTGCCAAGAACCTTTGCTCATACACTGAGAGCAACTGTACTGGGAATTTTCATGTTCTTGTTCAAAAGCACCAGGGAATAACATAGTTAGCCCTACCTCCAGCAGCAACTTCTCAGTCTACAAAAAATTATAAACCCCTTCCCTTTTTCCTAGATTTGAAAGAGTGAACACAAAGGATTCTACCATTTAGTGCCACCAAATTCACATTCAAAAATCATTATTTTTGTTTTCAGCTGCAGTGCATAAGAACCAGTCCCAGCCATATGTCTGAGAACATATTTGACACTCCCCACCAATCTATGTTTTTCATTTTAGTAGATTAACATTTTTATTTGCTGAGTTATTAATAAATATTCTCACAACTACTAATTTATGTAGGAATTAATTTTCTTAAAAGTTTGTATATGATTTGCTAATGACAGTTCTTTAGAAACTATCATCTAAAAATATATCAATAAGTGGAATTAACAATTGGGCCTCGAGTTTAAAAGCATAATGTCAAGTTGAATATAAAAATAATGTATATAGTTTGATGATGCATCACAATGGGACATAATTGACTCACCATGCTACTGCTATTTCTATTTAAAAGAGGACCTAAATGTAGTAAAACATAAAAACGCAAAAATAATTTTGACATCAAATGCATTTACAATATTGTTGCATTTCTATCTCTAGATAACTAACAAAATCATACCAAAATAGATTACAGCAGTCAAAATTTTCATTTTCTGATACATAATGGTGGGACAGAAATTTTTAACTTGTCTAGTGGATGAACGTACAACTGAGTCATCTTCATGTTCCTAGTGAAGACTCTCTGGAGGATTCTCATATCATGCGTCTATATTTTTATTTTTAATTTGGTAACGTGCACAAATATTCAGAGGGNAGAACTTTTCAAAAAGAAAATCGCTCTGAGCTGCTCAGCAATATACATTAAAAATGATTTTGCTAGCAGGATAGGGAATTGAAGGCAAGAAGCAGCTAGTTGTCTGAATTTGGGGGATGTAAGCTCTTGGAGGGAATGAAATAGAAGCTGTTTCAATTTGCTATTTATACGTCCTCTGGCTTGCAACTGCAGCACATATGAATGAATGCTTTAATACACAGTCTTCAGAATGTTCTTTCTCATGCAACTTCTGTTAGGTTGTGCATAGCTCCAGATTCAGATCTCATGATCTAGGGGGTGGGCTGCTTCTATCCAGATGCTTTCACTATTTTACTGCACTATGTCAGAAGCAAATTTTTCATCTCCTTGCCAGGGAAGTAGTTGCATTAGTAACATGGAGGGGGAAAAAGGAGGGAAAAAAGGAATGAAAAGAGACGTTTCCTTTCATTCTCTTGACATCCAGACAATTTCACATAAAAACAAATTAATGTCAAACTCAGTGCATAAAAGGAAAGAGATGAAATATAGGGTTGCCTTTCAGCCTACTTACCCTTGGATGAAATGCTGCTCAGGTGTAACAACCCAGGGATACAGTTGAAACCAAAATATTTGGGTTTTAAGCTCTTTTCTCAGTAATTTCCATTGAATAAGAGAGAATTATGAATATTCACCAGATACTCAGAGCATAAGCCATCAAATCATTTGTTTCTGCAATAAGATGTTTGACAAGCAGAGGGAAGTCTTGATGTTCTAGAAAAGCATTTAGAAGGTGAAAATCTGCAGTTCGTTCTCAATATANGGAGATGGACTAGTTATGAAGGACATATATAGCTGTACCAAAAGTAAACTGGTTTCTACAGGTTTAAAACAAAATTATTCTTTTGCTGCTCCAATTAATAAATTATAGAACATGGTCACAAAATGAGTTTTCTCTTTGTGGGTGCTTAATATACTAAACATGCATTGACTGTCTTGCAGGTAACTGGTAGAGAACTAATCATCCAGCTAGCATTCAACCAATTTAAAAACCATTAAATTGTTAATTAATACAAAAAGTAATGAAAATTCCAGGTCATTTATAGATTACAAAGTTCCTGTTTACAAGACAGATGGATTAGGAATGGCTAAGATCATATTGGGATAAGGATGTTGCCAAGTTCAAGTCCAACTCTGTCTTTTTCTTAAACACGTGTACTCTAATAGCTGCAGTCGAAGAAAATTAGCTCAGTTGCTGCCAAGAACCTTTGCTCATACACTGAGAGCAACTGTACTGGGAATTTTCATGTTCTTGTTCAAAAGCACCAGGGAATAACATAGTTAGCCCTACCTCCAGCAGCAACTTCTCAGTCTACAAAAAATTATAAACCCCTTCCCTTTTTCCTAGATTTGAAAGAGTGAACACAAAGGATTCTACCATTTAGTGCCACCAAATTCACATTCAAAAATCATTATTTTTGTTTTCAGCTGCAGTGCATAAGAACCAGTCCCAGCCATATGTCTGAGAACATATTTGACACTCCCCACCAATCTATGTTTTTCATTTTAGTAGATTAACATTTTTATTTGCTGAGTTATTAATAAATATTCTCACAACTACTAATTTATGTAGGAATTAATTTTCTTAAAAGTTTGTATATGATTTGCTAATGACAGTTCTTTAGAAACTATCATCTAAAAATATATCAATAAGTGGAATTAACAATTGGGCCTCGAGTTTAAAAGCATAATGTCAAGTTGAATATAAAAATAATGTATATAGTTTGATGATGCATCACAATGGGACATAATTGACTCACCATGCTACTGCTATTTCTATTTAAAAGAGGACCTAAATGTAGTAAAACATAAAAACGCAAAAATAATTTTGACATCAAATGCATTTACAATATTGTTGCATTTCTATCTCTAGATAACTAACAAAATCATACCAAAATAGATTACAGCAGTCAAAATTTTCATTTTCTGATACATAATGGTGGGACAGAAATTTTTAACTTGTCTAGTGGATGAACGTACAACTGAGTCATCTTCATGTTCCTAGTGAAGACTCTCTGGAGGATTCTCATATCATGCGTCTATATTTTTATTTTTAATTTGGTAACGTGCACAAATATTCAGAGGGAATAGGATTAAGACAATTCATTTTGCATATGCTCTCTCTGAATATTCTGTAAGGCATACATTTCCTCTAAAAAATTTAAATAGTTGATTAGAAAAAGTAAATTTTTAATACAAGTTAGCAAATTCTACACTATACTAATTGCAGAGGGAATGGCACTACTGCTACTGCCTTGGCTCCTTCTACATTAAGCATCACTGGAGTATTTTCTAATAAAACAACAACAGCTGTTCCTAGATATATGATGCCAATAACAGTTGCCAGTCACAAAAATCTTGTGATAATATAGTCACTTGCCTTTAGTATTGCATGAAACAGCAGGTAAAATATACTGACAGGACTTAGAGAAAACAACATAATACCTGGCAGTTTGCTACCTCTTACCATAAAACTCTGAGCTAATCAGTCCCTCTCTGAATGCAGGAAAGACAGAAAAAAATATAAAGGGCCACAAAAGAGTAGCATGGTGTGTCAATCTCTCAGTCTCTTCATGAAAACAGACGAGAAAGAAGACTCAGCTGAAGGCAATGATGTGATTGACTTAGACGTTAGTAGATCTTTCTGCCCATCCTGTGGAATTTCACACTAGCGTTTATAATAGACACCATTCAATCAAGAAACTTGCTTAATTGGGGTGTTTCCTAGGAAACTAATACAACTGTCTAATTGTAGATCATTTACACTGTGACCAGTGTAAAATGGGATACTTCCTGGTAACTGTGTAATGTTCATGTGTAATGGGTGGCATTTTTGTGAGTTTAAATCTGGCAATGAAATAGTCCTGATGTTTTTGAAACTAACGTAAGCAAAAATAAACTTCTTTTCATACACAGACTGGTATTAAATCCGCACAGGTCGAGGTTTTCTGAATTGTTGCAAATGGTTATTCAGATACTCTATATAAAACATCAGATACAAATATGTCCTAGTTCAAATCATGAACATTACATTTGGTGGAGTTTGGCTCTTACAGCTGGTAATGAGATACAACCTTCTTTCCCACTGTAACAAGGGCTTTAATAAATTTTTGCTTAGAGGTAGGAAAAAACTAACAAGCAAAGACTCCTGGGACAATATAAAGACAGATTCTCATAATATCATCCAAAAGCACATTATTTCTGGGGCATATTACGTACTCTTTATCCTTACTAAGATAAAGAAATTGCTTCTCTTAGACTCAGCTTTCAGTAGGCTAATGGCAGATCAAAAAAGGGGAAATGTAAAATGTTACAAGATGATGATGCAACTTCTATTGAAGTGAGAATATCCTTTCCATTGAAACCATAATGATGAACCATGCTGAAGATATGTGAAGGAAAAATTGGGAAATTCTTGATACAAAATCTTCACTGATACTTAGCAGTCTTTCTGGACTGTATCCTATACTCCCTGTACTATAGCTGTATGTTTTTCCAGTTATTCTTTTTTAGCACTTCTTCCGATATGAAAATGTGTACAGATATTATTTTGCTCCTTCCAAAAAGGTACAGGATCAACAACATATTTAAATATAGCTATATATGTTCATAGTTTCATGCCCAGTCAATGGGCACCACTGAGAGGAGTCTGGTTTTCTCTTTACCTCCCCTGCTTCATCAGGTATTTTTACATTTTGGTAAGACCTCCCTGTGGTAGCACAGATTCTTTCCCATGGGAATTTTTCTCTTCTTCTCCCTGTGTTCTATAAATAAAGATAAGGTTTGGATGTTATTGAAACTGTCTCTGGAAAGATGGGCAGTTCTACCTGGCCTATGGGCCTAGGGGGAGGTTTTGAATTGACCCAATCCGGAGAAACTTTTAAAAGTCTATATAAGTTTTAGAATTAAATAATAAAATCAGAATTCCGCCTCACCCGATCCAGTCTGGTTCTTGCACTCGGCTAACGCTCAACAGCGACACCTCCCCAAAGCTTTCTCCTCTCCAGGCCAAACAGTGCCAGCTCTCTGCTTCATCTGATATGGTGGATGTTCTGATCCATTAATAAGGTACACCACTGTTTGCTGAACTTGCTCTAGTACATGCTCATGTGTGCTGGGCGGTTAAGAATGGGACTCAGCACTCCAGATGGGCCTCACCAGGACTGAGGCAATGGACAACTTCCCTTAATCTGCTGGTAATGCTCTTCTAATGCAGCCCAGGATTCTGTTGGCCTTCCTTGTCACAATGGGAAAAATTTGCACTATATTTGTAGTAGTCATATTTTGTAATTATATTGAGCACTAAAATAGGACCAAAGTTGAATTTTGAAATTTACTGAGCTTTGTAGTAGAACTTCTAGTTGTTGAATCACCTATACTTTGTGGGACAACAGTGTTTAGTACAGGGCTGTAGAATCAGTTAATGTCCAATGCCAGTGTTTCTCTTAACTGAATTAATCTAATTTCCAATTAGAGTAGGAAAAAGGCTACATCTAAGGATGTTTCTGAAAGAGGAGGAAACTGAGGGGAAGTGAAACAAAGGATAAGCTTCTTGGTCACTTCCAAATTCTGAAAGCTTAGAGGGACAGCATTTTTATTAAGAAGTGTCAAATGAGAAAACAAGGTCAAAAACCATATAGCACTGTCCACAGAGGCACCCTTAAGCACTGTATCTGGTGAGGGTTCTCCCCCATAAAGGCTAATGTGTAAGCACAGCATCCTTCCTATTCCGCAGTGCCTAGCCTTGCGTGTATATCCCCCTCCAGTGTACTTAGCACAAGTGGTAGGTCATAAGATTTTACTGAAGGTTTAAAAATTCCAGTGGAGATAACTCTTTGCTATCACCAAGATAAAAGCCCCTCCCTGCTGCCCCTCTGTTGCATTCCTCTAGCCAAGCAATAAGACAACCAAAGAAATAGAAATGAGGGTCAAGAAACAAATTCTTACTCTCTTTGTTTCTACTTAAAGAAATACTGCAATTCCGCCAGCCAACTACATGCTCCCACGTCGGCAATGTCATGGCGGCCATTTATTTAATAAACCCACCATCTACTGGAATGTTTCTCAGGATGTGCTTTTCTTTTGCCATTTACTTACTAATGCTCACTATAATTAGTTAGAATTAAGAAAAATTAAGTTTATGACTAGTATGATCTGTTTAATACTCCAAATAAGCAACGAGAAATAACCTTGTGTTAGATGGTGACAAACAATGAAGCAGAGACATATGTTTGTTCTGTTCCCCAAGCATAAACAGAACACAGAGTTTCCCTGACTAATAAATTTACTTTCATTTTAATTAAAACAGAACATTCAGTTACATTTCCTCTGTTCTGTCAAAGAATTAAATAGATAAATGGCTAGCAGGAGAAAAAATGACAACATTTTCTTTAGTGCCCCAACTGCACACATAACCGATTACTATCCATCTGTTCACTAAAGGTGTAGGAAAGGCAAATCATATAAAGCCTTATTCCCTTAAAAAGGCTTGCTAAAATACTTTGGGTTTGATCCCATATCATCCAAAATGAAGAAGGTTTTTCAAAAAGTAGAATTTGTCAGTTCTGTTTTGGTATAACATTAGTTAAGCTGTTGTCATTGTTTTGCTCTTCTGATTCTTTCTACCATTAAATCAAAACTCCAGGAGAGTGGCTCCCCTTGAGGAAATGATTGCAATGGCAATCCTATAGATTCTAGCCGAGAAGGAACCATTCAGTAAACAGTCACATGCAAGACCAGGCAAAAGACTCCACTCACTTTCTCTCGCAGTAAGGCTAACAGCTCAGGTTTGATTGATGCATATAGCCCAGGAAGGTTCTAATTTTGCTTTAAGAAACTGAAGAACTGAATTATCAGCCACTTCCCTTGGTATTTTTCTTTTCTAATGGTTGACGACTCCTGTATTTGGTAACTCAATTTACTGGCTTTCAGGAGTTTTTAAGAAAATCTGTTCCATCTGCTGATAAAATGCCTCATTCTGTCAGTCATGTGTAGGTAAATGGGAGAAATACAAAATGGGGCAGGATGCATCCAGCAGTGTTGAGTGGCGTGACTGTCATCATTGGAGAGATACTCCCTGCTACAGAATAACAAAAAGGTTTGGATTGGAAGGGACCTTTAAAGGTCATCTAGTTTCAACCCCTCTGCCATGGGCAGGCACACCTTCTGCTAGATCATGTTGATCTAAGCCCCATCCAAGATGGACTTGAACACTTCCAGGCAGTGGGCATCCACAATTTCTCTGAGAAACCTATGCCAGTGCTTCACCACCTTTCCAGTGAACAATAAATACAATCGAAATCTACCCTCTTTTAGATGAAAGCCATTGCCCCTTATTTTAGTACTACATGCCCTAGTCATAATTTGTAGGCCTCTTTAAATACTGGAAGATTGCAATAAAGTCTCCCTAGAGTCTCCTCTTCTCCTGGCTAAAAAATGCCAACTCTCTCAGCCTGTTTTCACAGAGGAGGTGCTTCAGCCCTTCGATCATCTTCATTGCCCTCCTCTGGACTCACTCCAACAGGTCCATGTCCTCCTTGTGCTGGGGTCTCCAGAGTGGACTTGGTACTCCAGGCAGGATCTCACGAGAGCAGAGTAGAGGGAGAGAATGACCTTCCTCAACCTGCTTGTCACGTTTCTTTTTGATGCAGTTCAGGATACACTTGGCTGTCTGGGCTGCAAGTGTACATGGCTATCTATTAAACAAATAGAGAAATGTTGTGGTGGTTAAGCAACCCCCTGGAAGGGGCTCTTAGGTTAGGGTGAGCTCTCCCAGAATGCTTTGTGTTAAGTATGGTGATTATGTTAATGTACCCCAGTTCTGTTCTCCTCATTGGCCCTTTGGCCTCCCTACCCCTTTATACCCTATATGGCTCCTCTCTAGAAAGTTCTCTCTTCCACGTTCCTTCATTGGCCTGTGCCCCGTGGCTCCTCCCCCTGTGCTTCTCCATGGGTCCCTGGACCCTAGCCCTGCCCCTGTACCCTCCAACCATTGGTCCCTGGTGCTTTCTCAGCCCCTATCCGGCCCGTATAAAACCCCTGGACCCTCCATTGTTCCCCATTCTTCATCCCTGGACCCCTTTGCGTGGCTACCAATAAACTACCTCATGGAATCCCATACGAAGGACCCCTCCCGCCTCTTTGTCTCTGGCGACACTCCGGAAGCCTCCTGCTTCTGTCTGTGTGAGTGGCTGTGTGCATCCATCTGCACGGGTGCATCAGTGTGCCTGCGAGTGTGCTTGTGTGGCACCACCCGGGCGACTCCTTTGAGGGACGCTTTTGGGGAGGACGCAGCACCGTGTCACCGACCACTGCACAGCATCAGAGAAATTCTTCAGCAACTGAAACATGGCAAACCACGCCCATCTTCCAAAAACAGTAAGAAGGAAGATCCACAGAAACACAAGGCTGGTCAACCTTACCTGTATCCCTATCAAATTTATAGAGCAAGTCGTCTTCAAAAAGCTTTTCAGGACAGCGACCTGACTTGGATTGGCAAGTATGGATTTACCAAGAAAAAATCTTGCCTGACCAACTTGTCTTCTCTGATGAAACAACTGGATGCAGCCAGCAGGGCAAATACCTTCCCTCAATCTGAGTAAAGCTTTTGACACATTCTTTCACAGTATCCCCATAGTCATACTAAGGACTTTATGGGTTGGGTGGAACATAAGGTAGTGAAACTCTGGACTGTAAGACTCTGAGAAACACTTGTATCACAAGTTGATATTGGTCTAGACACTATTTAGCATATTTGTCAATAACATGAATAATAGGACAGTATGCAAGTTGACAGATGAAACTTCATTGGAGGTTGCTTTGAAACTGCAAAACTAAACTAGATATCTTAAAAACAGACCAGGCCTTCCTTTTTCCTTTCCTATATTGACAATAACAAAAATATTTTCCATGTTAGTCACCTACAGTAGCTCTGCATGCCAGTCACCCAATGAACCAGCCAGTCTCATTTCTCACATGGTAAGAAATTCTATTCTCAGTTGGCTGTGCTAAAGACCAGCAAGTCAAATTCTTAGATTTATAGGATCTGCAATGAGAAAAGAAAAGTTGCAGAAATTTGCATTTATTACTAAAAGAGCTGAACTTACCTATATCGATGCAAAGAACAGACTACGCAGTAAGAAAACTACTGGTTTTACAATATTGTTTTTAGTGTAGCAGAAAAGCATGATATAAACCCATAACACTATTTAAAATTATGATTAACAAGGAAGAGTTAACCAGTTGTTCCTTAAAGAATTTTAAGATAGAAATAATTAACAACAAGTTTTTCAAAGCTAAAAGTTTATTTACTCTTTCTTTCTAGTCCTTTTTAATATACGATCACTGATCCTTTCTAATTCTCCTAAATGATTCAATAGAAGTGGAGCTTCATTGTTGTAAATGAAAACTCAGTGTACACTATGCATAAATTTTTGTATATAAAATTTCATTGCTTGTATTTTAGCACTTACAGTTATGTGGACTGTTTATGTTCAGATGTTTTAAGCTTATATCAGGTAATATTAATTTCATTTAATATAAATTTTGATTTTGACCTTACATGCTGCATTGTACTACATCTAAAAATATTTTTTCAGTGTCATTTAATGGAATCAGTACATCACCATAACCTAAATTAATAGGCAAAAATCGATCTCCAGCATTTTTCTTTTTTGTTCCAATGCAATATCAGTATTAATAAACAGACGTTATTAAATTCCAACACAGACATTATTAAATTCAAGGTTTTATTTCCATGTCCAAGATCTAAGTCCTTTAATACATCTTTTAATTAATAATGTATTTTTTAATTTCATTGCTCTGCTGTGGTATGTTTTTTAAGCCTATCTATTATAAAAAGGTTCATCAGTATCACCAAAGTTGGCAGATAAACCACTCTTTATCTAATGTTAGTTATTAACGTGCTTCTGTTAATTTTATGGAAACCTAAGTTCAAAGAACCTGTTACAGAACATACATTTTCAAAACTGATTAGGGGACAACTTAGACTTTTCTGCCTGGAAAGAGTAGAATTTCTCTGAATTTCTCATATTACTAAGGGGAAAGAAGAAGGACCCTGAAGCAGAAGCACTGCTTGAGAGCAGCTGCCTTTCAAGGTTGTACAAAACCTTTCCCAAGCCCAGAGGGGAAGCCAGATGATGTGCAAAGTGCATCACCCATCTGCACTGATGTGATCCCGAGGGGCACTGCGCACCTGAGGGCAGCAGGGCACGCAGCAGTCAGAGAAACTGCTGGCACTGCGGGCATCACACCAACCACCACAAGCTATCCCAGGAGTAGACACACACAAGGGAAAGATGCTTGAATTCCTATAGCCCATGTCAGGGTCTTAAACTTGAAAGACAATAATTGATACACAGAAATTTTCTTCTACTTTTTTTTTTTTCTCTTTTTTTAACCTGGTCACAATTCTACTTTCTGTGAGTAGGGTTTACTCCTCGTTTGTTACAATGGAAAAAACTCTTTAAAACCTCTTGCTGGGTTGGATTTACTCAGTGAGTTCAACAGTACAACAGCACAGGGAAACATGCAGCCCTTAGCATGTTTAGAGGGTGAGCTAGCACTGGGGACATCTCTGGAAGGGACAACATATCAGAAGGCAAAACCATCTGGTTTTCAGACCAGCAAAAGCCAGCTCTAGAACTGACAGATATGTTAGCTTTAAAGTGCTGATAGAAGGGAGAAGCATTCATATAAATGAATTAATTAAAAAGTCTACAGTCAAAAAGCCTTGGTAGAACTTTGGCAAGAGTTAGGAAAAGGGAATTTGACTTTTTTTTTTTCCAAAAAATCTCATTTTTTTCCCTACACTTTTCCCTCAAAGAAAACCAGTGATATATAATGCAAAAACTTTTTAGATAAACCCAAACACTAGTGCCTGATGCAGATAAGAGAACTATTTTATTATTAAAGGTACCATCATTTAGGCATTTAAAACATCTTAAATGCAACTAAAGCAAAGTAATAACAATATAATAATCACACATAGACAGGAAAATCTGCAAATAAAAACCCCCACTGAATAGTTTAAAAAAACTTTCTTGTTTTTCAGCAAAAATTCACAGTAATACCTGAAAAGCAGGTTTTCTTCTTAGCTATACTCAAGACAAATCTTAGTTGTATTCTGCAATAGAAAGAAAGTCAATCCTCTGTATACGGAAATGGGTTCTGGTTTTGAATGTCTTGTATGTTACATGGTTTATCAAAAGGGTATCCCATGTCTTCACTGCGTATGTGATCTTGTGAGTTTTCAAAAAACAATTATAGAACAGACCTAACTATGAAAAGAATAAGCAAGAAATTATGTTTATTGACGCGTAACATGCCAAAATTTAGGACTGTTAAATTGATGACTCATGTCAGTCTACTGTGACTAAAAAATGTTAATTGACTTTTAAAATAGATACTATTTCATAATGTCAAGGAAATACCAAGAACCAGTCATGACTGATTAATTTTAGAAATTCAAATCTTATTAATGCCTCAGACATACCACCATTTTTGTGCACATTGAAGTTTCCTCCCATGCAGTTCTTAGGTGAACCCAAAACATTTCTTGAAAGACATTTCTGGCTTACCTTAAAGTAGATAAATGTCTTTATAACGTGTTGTAGGTATCAATGTGCCGTAAGCACTCATCTGTCTTTTCAGCTAGCACATTTTCTTGAAGACTAGCATGTTGAACTGATGTTTTGAGTGAGAGGTTCTAGAGACAAAACTATGAAAATGCTCTTCATTCACAATGTTTTAGGGAACAAAACTGGAATGATTACAGCGATTGCATTCCTGGCTTGCCTGATAAGTTGGCTATAACTGTTGGTGTAGTAAAGTTTATTCAGTGTCAATGATGACATCCTCAAAATTAAAGACGCTCTCCCCCATATTTCATAGCTGCCAGATGAAAGATGCATGATCATCAAAAATACACTTTTGCTTTTTCCTTTTGAGATAGTCTTCAGATAAATTCTGAAATCAGTTTATTTCTTTCGTCTCATTAAGGAAGTAGGCAAAACAGACTGTAAAGCCTCCAATTATGGAATTCTTATTTCTATAGTATCTTTAGCTTCATTATGACCCTCTCCTTCTTTCCCCCTTTTCCACCATTTGGTTTCTCAGAATATCAGAATGTGGGAAAATGACTGGGGGTAAAATCAGAGAAAACTTAGAAGTTATATTCACACTCTAACAGGAATTATAACAGTACAGAAATTTTAGGGTGAAATGCAGTTGCATCCCTGGATGGGATGCAGTCAGCATGCCCGAATTCCCCCACACGAGACATGCTAAGTGAAATTAAATGGAGGAACAGACTGGGGACACTGCAGCCAGGCTTTGTTAAAATCCTTGCAAGGGAGGGACCTTGGTAGTATCTTGTAGCTGATAAGCCCCCTATCAGGTGTAAATCAAGGGAGGAAAAGATGTCTCGCTGTTGACCTAGCAACAATGGTGAGATCACAGATGCCATACTGATGCACACGTCCATCCCAAAGCTACCCATTTCCAAGGTACCATCATCCCTCACAGAGAAGTGTTCTCTATTTTATTGACTATATCCTGGAATTTTACACCAATCAGTGACAAAGGTATGTATGACTGGAATTACTCCAGCTCCACCTAGACATGAAGAAATAGTATAAAAGTAAGTTAAGAATGGGACAGTTAGTGAAGATTGCATTGTAATTTTTGCGATCAGTCAATGGGCTGAAGCTGTCTTCTTTCCCATAAGGACTCCTACTGGGTAAGAACTGTACTCTTAACGCACACTGAGCGATGATCTCAAGCCAGCTTGTGTTTGGGATTAGAGCTTGTCAGCGTGGGGCTTTGAATAAGTTTTTGCAGTCAGATATTGTCACTGACAATCCGTGAACCTTAACCTGTCACAATCTTGTTAATAAAGAGTGTTCTGTAAACTGTTGGTGTGAGTCCTTCATGGGTGCTGGCAGTCGCTGTCAGCAGGTAACATACTGAAATAAAGATGTGGAGAGCTGGGAGGGGGTCCTTCTGTTGGCTTGTGACTCTGAACAAGTCAGTCCAATCACTCTGTTATCCAGAAGATTATTCAGTGGAAGGTTCCCATAACTGGATGCTGACAGACTGGTTGGGCACAAGGATCTCGGTTTTCCTGGGATGCTGACAGTCTTTATCAAACACAGAGGGTTTGAGGAAATCCCTTTTCATGTTATGCAGTATCTTTGGTATCTCCTGTACTCCGTTGCTTAATGGCAAATGAGAGCTTCAGTATCATTTCAATGGAACACATGGTCATTATTTTTATCACTTTGTGGAGTTTTTTCTTTCTTAACATTTCACTGATTTCAGTGCTGTCATACAACACAAAAGAGACACTGGTGCTTTATACAATGTTAGTTTTTGTCATCATAATACTAGGTTTGCCCCTGGATTCTGAAAAGGTTCATACGCATGGCCTAATTATTTTAGAGTGAGCACCTTCCATGATTGCAGTGAGTTTCCATGTGCTCGCAGGATCTCTAAAATATTTCTGCTGTTCTGCTTGCAATAGTACACTTTCAGAACATTTATATAGTTTAGATTTTACAAATGTTATCACAAACTTCAACTTTCAGACACATATCACTGTTTCTTAATTAGTTAAAATAATATTTTCATGTTTAGCAGAAATCACTTGTGATAAAAAAAGGTTTTTGTTGGAATCTGTGTTTTTTCCTACAATGCTGAAAGAAAAATGTCCAGCAACAAACTGGAGATTGTTTTGCAGTGAACACTAGAGATACACTAAAATAATTTATGTTAAATATTTTACAAACGCAAGATCAAGTTCAGTATGATATTACACTGAGGAACCCCATAGCACATTCAATTCACCATTAACTTCACTGAATCTACAGTACGTGAGAGTTGGCCAACTCCTTACTTCCCAACCAAGATTTAAATCATTTACTTTGAACTGTGTCAACATGATTAATTACAGAAAGAACTCATTAGTGGGACCTCTTAAAAATGCAGAGATTAATGGAATGGGAATTGGGAATTAAATTCTGCTACTGTTAACAAATTTCACTGTTGTTTCCACATGCCATTTCCAAATTTACGTTAGAGTTGGTGGCCATCTAGCAGCTGGATCACTATAGGAAGATGGAAATGTGTCAGCAGATTAAAGATAGACAAAATAACATGTATTCAGCATACAATTTGGAGGTAAAATAGTCTTACTGTGGAGATACGTTTTATGTATGTGAGAAGTATTACAGTATTCTGCATGTTCTAGGAGTAAACAACCGTCAGACAATGTAGCTCTACAAGGATATGTGTGTATACATCTGACTGCCAAATCAAGAAAAGGATACTTGGGGACCACACCATGCTAAAATGAAGATATTGAGATGAACTCACAAAAGCGACTCACTGAAATTATTCAAGGTAACTTCTCTCTATCTCTGTCAAAGAATCTTACGCAATATAAAATATTTAGGGTTTTTTTCATTATTTCTGTCTTACTTCTAGGGTTGAAACAGATGTATTTGTATTTTATTCCCTCGAAAAATTATGCCATTCAATTCCCTAGCCTTTTTTATAGAGGCTACTTTTTGACAGAAATAGTAAAGCCTTATTTTTAAACCTTTTTGTCTGCCACCAGCTCTTGCAGAATTTTAGTGAACTCCATATGCCCTTAGTATTAGAATTTCATCTATTATCTTTCACTTTTGATGTTTTTAATAGGTGTTAAATAAATTTAGGTTCAGATCTTTCAGGTATTATTTTTATTCATGTGATATTCTCTTTGCCTATTTTTAGTGTGAATGTACAGTTATTTGATTTTTCTTCTAAATCGCTGTTTTTCATTCTTTCCTGTTTGCATTTTTTCTTTTTGTTCTCAATACAGGAAATGTAAACTTAATTTACTGGTTCTTTTTTTGCTATGAATATTTCTTTCATTTTCTCTCACATTTTGAAGTTCACATAATTTCTTACATGGATTTGTTTTACTGGCACATTTTTTACTCCTTTTTTCTTTTGGCTGAGTAAGATTGCTACAGCATTATGTTATTCCTTAAAGACCAAGAAAAGACCAGTTTTAGCTATAAGAGCTGTGTTGGAATAAAATTCATATTTTGGGCTCCTTACCTATGCTCTTCCTTTTCAAAAGAATGGGTAGATTAAGAAGTTTAAAAAAAAGGTTCTATCCCTTTTCCCTCTTTGTAATTGTCACTTCAAACAATTGTTGCTGAATACCAAGATTCTTTAAAGTTGGCTATACTGAAGAGGAGGAGAATGTGATTGACAATTTTAATCCCCAAACACAATGGCCCATTCTACTGCCAAAGTACAGCAAGTTCTTTGTGGTCTGTGCAGAGCTTTCTTGAGAATTGGTGGGGACCATAAAGTGAGC
This sequence comes from Aleadryas rufinucha, assembly GCA_013397815.1. Lineage (NCBI taxonomy): Eukaryota > Metazoa > Chordata > Aves > Passeriformes > Aleadryas > Aleadryas rufinucha. The sequence goes on along the minus strand of VZTH01012659.1, from coordinate 118,447 downwards.
TGCTGCCTTCATTACATTGCACTTCAAATGCAAGATGTATTTCTTCAGCTGCATCTTCTCTCATATAAATACAAACCTAAATTTACTTGTGCGTTTCTACACAAAGCAGTACATCGCACAAATGCTTGCAAGATAATGAGGGACAAAACAGCAAGAATGAGTGCTCTTTTTTGCATAAGTTCAGGCTGATACAAACATAAATGCTTCTGAAATTGATTTAGGGCAACTGGTCTTTGGGAAATGACCTATCAGAAAGGCATAGAAAAATTTCCATGAATTCAAAAGACATTAAATAAAAATTGTCAAGGGAAATAATTGACTGATGAGGTAAGAATGATATATCTTTGTTTCACAAGAAGGAAATAAAGTTTGTTTGGGATAATCTGAAGAGACAGAAACAGATGAAGTCATCCCATATGACACAGTCTCTAAAAAAACCCAGAGAAACAAAGATGTCAGCCTCTTCAAACATTTTTTTATTGCATCCATTTTTACTGAGCCTGACTGAACCCTCAGACCTGAATATCTGTTGCCCACTTCACAGAGATACAAGAAGGATAAAATGCTTAAAATAAAACAAACCATTCTAATTTAAATTGAATAACTGAAAAGTTTGACCTTTGATACTGTGGTTTGCCATGTTGTTCAGATGAAATTAGGCAAATCAGATGTTTGGGATATTTATTATCTCTTATCTCTGGAGTATAAATCTAACGCTCATTGCTTGAAATAAATGGGACTTAAGTATTTCTTTAAATTCTTTGGTGAAAAGACATTTATTTATCTTCTTTTTAAAAAAGAAACCTAAGGGGGGAAAAAAGCAGAGAAACAAAAGTAATTTACAAGATGTTCCTTCATCAAAATGAATGCTAATTCACAACTAGTTAGACACAATAGGAGCTGATGAAACAGCAAAGTGATACAGTGATCAAAAAGATGATACAGTTGTACTTTTGTAGGTCGATCCCATTTTCTGTGCTTCCAAAGCACTGGAGCCCAAGGTTGTCTCATCAATATACATCTACACTCTTGAAGGGAGGGTGCAAAGAGGAGGGGGCCCAGTGGTGCCTGGTGGCAGGACCAGAGGCAATGTTCACAAACTGAAATGCAGGAGGTTCCCTCTGAACATCAGGCAACACTTTGTCAGCTGTGAAAGTGATCAAACAGTGGCAAAGGTTGCCCAGAATGATGGTGGAGTCTCCGTCCTTGCAAATATGCAAAAGTTGTCTGGACATGGTCTTGTGGAACAGGATCCAGGTGTTCCTGCTTGAGCATAGGTTTTGGACTGGACGGACCAGAGGACCTCCAGAGGTCCCTGCAAACCTCACCCCTCCTGTGATTCTGGGATTCTTTTCCTTTCGTCTACAGTTATTTCTGTTTGTCACAAAGCAGAGCCATTCTAATCAGTTTTCATGTTATATCAGTTTATTGAATTTCAACTATTAGCACATTAAAGTCTGGTCTCATTAAAGGCTGGACAGTCCCAGCCTCTGTGGTGTGTGGTCTGTGCCTGATTCCCCTCCTTGTTCTGATACTATCTCCCTCCCAAAATTGTGAGGCAAAACCTTCAGAAAGTATTCCACCAGAAACTGGTAACTGCTACTACTTCCTGACACTCCTCAAGTCTTGAGCTTTTCACCGCATTTGTACAACACTGCTCTTTTTCCAGAATTTATTCTTTTCTTTTTTTTTCTTCCTCCATTTCCAGCAGTAAACACCCATCAATTTTCCTGCAAAATGACACTGTTCTCTCTTTTTCTTCTCAGGTCACTTAAAAATAATAGGAAAACCCAAAATTTTATCAAATCCATGTATCTGTTCCCATACTTTAAGTGAAATGCCAATACAGAAGATATTTCACAGGGGGAATCTATCGAGTAATGCATTAGTTACTGCACTGGGGCAAGGAGGGCATAAACAAGCAAAGTTCTTCATTTAAGTCTGAGTAAGTCAAGCAAAAGTTTGAACCTGAATGTTAGAGGTGAAACCCTAATTGTGAGCTTGTTCCCCATATTCTGTCTTACTGACCTGATGTTAAGAAAGTCTGGTAAAAGTTTCTGAGAAAGAGATGTATTCTTGAAGTTCCAGTTTTGTTTCAAGGTGCAGACATTTCCCAGTCTCTCTTCTCAGAATTGCTACTGACAATTGAAACTGTCAATTACCTTTTAATATTTCAGTATAATCCATGACCTTTTTCATACCTTTTGTATCCAATTTTTAAAATTTCAGATATTTTAAATATAGTTCTATGGCTACTACACTATGATAGAACAAAAAATACTATATAAACAAAAAACAAGGTTTAGGACAGAAGATTTAAAAGGGATTGTTTATTCACAAAATATTTAATTGCAAACATTCCCTCTCATCCAGCTCTTGAACAATTCACATATTGTGAAGTTCACACAATCTGAAAGGAAACCTGAAAGACAGCATTGATTCTTTAAGGGAAGCTACCCCGTCTTTTAGCAGATGGTTAAAATACTTTACCAAGCAAAAAGCCCTTAGAGTGGAGAAAGAATAGAAAAATTAAAAAGAACACAATATTTTGGGCACTAGAGAAGTCATCAGTATTCTGTATTTTAGTGATGCTGATATAATGTCTATAAGGTGCAAAAGCTGTAACCCACGGGTTCAAGACAGTAAAGAAAACACAGGAGGAAAAAAATAAACAAATGATGACTAGAGCAAACAGACAGGGTAAGTGCACACTGACTTGCAGACTCTGAGCACGCTATGGCTGCTCTGTAGATCTGCATTATCACAATCCAGTAGGAATCATTAGATCTCATTCTCTGACCTGCTGTAAACTACAGGCCTGTGAGCGTAGGACAGAGCTAATAAGTGTTTTAAGGAAAAAAAAAAAAAAAA
>VZTH01012659.1:0-115552 GCA_013397815.1 Aleadryas rufinucha | reverse complement strand
GCATAGGACAGAGTTAAAAAGTTTTTTAAAAAAAAAAAAAAAAAAAAGAATAATACAAGAAACAAAAAAACCCAAATAAACAAACAAAAAACCACACAGAACTTTCCCCAAATCCCTCAAACCAACAAAACCCACCAGTAAAAGGATTAAAATTTCTCTTTTTGAAACCTACTTAATCTTTACTGTAATGATATGCTTTCTATTTTTCTTACCTTTATTAATTCAGTTTTATTAATTATCCTGACAGCTAGAATGCATATGTTAGTAAAATGGTAATTTTGGACAAATTTCAATCAAGCACATTGTCACACTTTGTCACCAAGGCTGATAAAACCTGCAATTTTCAGCTATCTTGTCTATTGATGCTGTTCCTATAGCTAAAGATCATGCTGGAGTAAATTGAACCCTTCAACTCTCATTTCAGGGGACTTATTTTTCTCATCTTGGAAAATTCTTTTACCTTCTTTTTGGAAGTACTGTGTAGCTCTCTTCACATCTTTTTGGCAATGAAATGACCGGAAATATACATTATATTTTAATAGTGGCCTTTCTATGTGTGCACAGAAATAATATCACTTTCTCCTTTCTTTTCTCTGATCCCATTCCTGCACATTCAAGTACCAATTCAGAGGTTTTTTTCTTTGTCATATTAGGATATTGAAACTTATTTTTTGAGGCAATTTTCTGTGATGATTCATTAGCAGTTTCCAGAGAGAGCAATTTTCAGAAAAAGGTGTGCCATCGTAAAAGAAAACTGGATCATGAAAGAACTTAATTTTGGAGTATTAGATTTCCTTCTGTTGAATTGCTCTACTTTCATTAGGAGATAGATTAGAGGATCATTCTACAAGCTGTATCTTGTCTTTCTGATAATTTACTGTATAACTAATACATATTTCACCTGCATGCTCTCCCAGTATTTATTTGACCTGGAAATTACCAACACAAGATTATGAACAAACCTTAATTACTCAGACTTCTACTAAACATTAGAAAGTTGCCTTGATTCCTAGGTAGATATTTTTCTTTCTCCTCAGGTGATCCTGAAGTCACCCCTTTATTGAACATTTTTACAATTTCATTTTTGAATCAGCCTAATATGAGATGATACATAAAGCAAATTTTCTTGAATCAAAATACTGCTGATAAAGCAGATAATTTAGAGAATTTGAGTATGCTGTATGAACTCAAGAATATGTATCATTTAGATGTTTGACATGGATACCAGAATATCTTGTTTATAAATACCTAATTTATGCAACTAAGGTGGGTTCACATTGATGACATACAGTGTTTCCTAAACTGTATTATGACACTTGAATGATTTCCTGGGATCTGCATCAGACTAACTAGTCTATACAGATCCCAAAGCTTTATCTCTTTCTACACTATCCCATCTTCTAAATATTCATCTTGTTCAAAAAATAATACTAGCAGTTTAAAATCATTCAAAACGCTCTTGAAAGATGTGCCATCTCGAGTTTCTCATGGGTTCCTGTTTGAATACCTTTAATTTCAGCTGATGTTATTTCATGTCCTCCTTCACTACAGATGAAACTCTTCAGTTATACGAGAAAGAGGGCATCTGTGCTTCTGTTCACATAGGTTTCTGCCTAAAAGGAGGAGCACGGGGAATAGTCTACATCTGACTACAGACTCTACATAACAATTACAAAATCAGAGCAGACTCTGGGTTTCCCTGGGTCTGTCCGGTGTCAGTGTAGTAAGGTAAAAATTAATTCTGGCCCTAAGGCAGGGAAGAAGACCAGCTGTCAGTACAAAGATGGAATAAGCATTTCTAAGTGGGAATCAGTTCCTCTTCTGTTTGAAGAAGGCTGCTATAAAAATATCCTAGTCAAATATATTTCTGTTCCAAGAATATATGGTATAAATTTTAAAAAGAGCCATTCCACGAAATTGAGAACACAGTTTTATTCAAATTTAAGTAGGCAAGAAAACAATGTAATTAGCATATAGATTTAGGATAAATTTTATGAATGTTACATTTGTTTTCAAAATATGTTGACACTTTGCATGTACAAATTAGAAAATTGAATTATCCGTATGTATAAAAGCTACATTTAGGTAAAATGTACTTCAATCCAAAATTCACTGTGTAGAATCTTTCTTTAAGAGGCTCCTGGAGTAATGCACAAGATCTAAGAAGCTGAAATGAAATTTACTGGAGTTAAAAGTCTTCCCCCCATGCTAGCAACAGAAAACTAAATATTTTTAGTATGAAGAATTCTGTCCTTTTTTTAGTGGAATTCAATTCAGTCTTCAGTCAATCAAATTATATTTAAAGGCAGGATGTGCTGTAATTTTAAAATTATAATTAAATTCCACCTAATAAAGATTGTATGTACCAATTCTGAAAGACAGGAAGTATTGATATTTGTCCTATAGCTACAAAAACACTACAAAAATTCAATGTGACAGACTGAACTGTCAGGGTTTCTCTTCTCCCTATTCAATACCTATAGGCCAATTTCTGCCTGCAAAATATAAAGCAACCAAATCTAAATGGTGATACATGGCAGAGATCTCAAAAGAGTGCTGACTTACATATTCCTAAATACAGACTCCGTTCTTAGAGAAACTAAAACTTTAAAAGAAGATATGTATGAACTTGGAGTTTAGCTACAGATCTACGTTATTCCAGTAATTCTTAAGACCTATTAGTCTCTTCCCATAATTTATTTTCTTGATAATTTCTCACATTTTCACTTCAGACTAATTTTGATATTCTGTGTCTTGTAAGGAATAGATACTTTCAGGCTAATTGGTTTTATTCCGTTTATTCCATATGGTAAGATTTACCATTAGTTGAAAGAATGGTTTGGGTTCCTAATACTAACTGTTCACTAGCTTGTGATGTTTCTTTTGGTAGATTCGGCTTTGATTTTTATGATCTGAAATGTCTTTACCTTTGATACCTCCTCGGTGCCAGCATTTTTTTTTTTCCTATTCAGGAACAGAAAACACAGCTATACTAGATGACTTTTTAGAGCTCTTTAAACCCTGTAGTTTTTCATTGTACTAATCTAGTGGCTGAATGTTTATTATTATTATTAATGTGAAAAAGCAATAGAGGGCAGGCTAATTACCTCTCAGCACAGGTAGGGGTGGTTGTTGATGGTAGCTGACTTTTATGTTTGTAGCCAAGTGAGAAGTTAGCAGCAAGACTGATTCTCTAGGCAGCACAAAGACTGTCTGTCACTGCAGTGTCCACCTTCAGACAAGCAATAACACTATAATTCTAACTCTCCTGTTTAGGTGGAAAAGAGAAAAGACATGATGAAATTTCCATAAAGACTGTAGAATGCTTTTACTAAATTGTTCTGACGCAAGAAGAAAGAGATAGGGATATCTTGCTGGGATGATGCAGGGATTAAGAATAAAAAGAAAAAAAAAAAAAAGAGAGAAAGAGAAAGATTAAGTTCTTACCAAANCTGAGAAAGAAGAAAACAGTTAGGAATTTCTGCAGGGATGGTGGCAGGAATAAAAAAAAAAAAAAAAAAAAAAAAAAGAGAGAAAGAGAAAGATTAAGTTCTTACCAAAGTAACAGCCTTTCCAATTCTACACTTCCCATTTAAAAATATGGCTTATACCACTTTCTCATTTTTTTGTAACATGCCAAAGAGAAATATATTGTAAAAGGACGAGAATCCAAACACTGCAATTTTGCACGCATTGCAGAGCTGTCATAATACCAATGGGCATGCATCATGTCGCACATGTGTATGTCTACACTACAAACCCAAAGGCTTGCTAAGTTTCTTAATATAGGTTTATTACTTCCCTTCTTCTCCCAAGTTGCTGGACACTTCCTGCTGTTATCTTGGAAATGTAGGAAAAAGTGAGGAAAGGTTTTAATAAGTCCTCTCAAAGAAAAAACTGCTGCAAATATAACAGCAGTAAACACATAGTAGTTTGGAAAAAGACTGGTGTGTGCTGGTTTTGATTATACTACTTTGGATTGATTTGGATTGTGTTCTATGTCAAAAAACTGCTGAACAGTGGAGCATAGGTTCTTTGGTTTTGATCAGTTAGTTACTAAAATGACAAAGGAAGGACTTTGTTTGAAAAGGATTTTGATAGCACATTGCAATTGTTACTCCCACTTTCTTATTATAAGATTTTTCTAATTTCTAACAGTTCAGCAGATACTCCCTTGGAAACAGTCAAAATCAAAGCACAGCCAGAGTGAATATGAGTTTAGATATAAATCCAAACAGAAAAATCTTTTAGACATTCATTTAATCAAAAAAAAATGTTCATACTACTTATAGTCACAGAAACTGTATCATCTCTCTAAGTTCTGGCTAAATATTGCACTGGTGGAGACATCAAAACATAAAAACTAAAGACAAGGGCCATCCAAGCACTGAAGCTCAACTAAACAGCATTAGTTCACAATTAAATAAAGCAATTCAGCATATAACCCCAATTATCCAGACACCTGGAAAGATATAAGAAAACTTTAGATAATTGGAGAAATTCGCTGGCAGGCCTATAAATTCCCTGATCCCAAACTTGCTAACAGCCTCTCCTGCTAGGTTGCCAAGGCTCAGTGAAGGGAGTTGCATTTGACTCTGGAGTGCATGTCTTGTAAGGAGGATGAAATTCTGATGTAATAACTTGAGCTCATAAACTCCTCTATGTTCATGTCTGACGAGTCCAGTCTTAAGTTCTGGACTATGCCATGAAAACCTGATTTTCTTCCTACAGATTCTTAACATCCTGAAAATTAGGAATTTGAAGAGGTCAGGAAATGAGAGAGTTTAGGAAAGCAAGGGGATGCCAATACATTACAGCCAAAATTATAGTGTTATTTAAGTTGATGTTTTTTCTGACACAAACTCCAGTGGAACTGAGATTCTATTCCTGGCTATCACTACTATAACTGATTAACTACAGATACATGTCCAGATGTGTCAGATACCCACTCACATCGAACACATTGATATGCATATGATCCCTATTTCCATGTTGTATCTACTATCCTTAGAGTACTCTATGTACCAGCATTTGTACAAGACTCCTTCACCTATGAAGCTTTGCTTATTCAGTTTGGTATGGAAGGAACTAGATGGCAGAGGAGTGAAGGAAAGCAAAGCCCAAAGGTCAAAAACAAAATCTAAGGAAAGACTGTTCCAGCAATCACTCAGCAAACCCACGAGTCACCAGCTGTCCAGTTTTTAGCAGAGACCGCTTAGCATCCCCTAAGACAGATGGCTGCAGAAATATTATCTTAGACTTAAAGTTTTCTTTAAAGTATAACCAGTCCCAAGCACTAACTTTCTGTTCTGCTTGGTAAATGTCCTCTGTGTTTCAAAAAATCCAGGCTCCTTCTAAAGAACAGAATTCTGCAAGCAAATGTTTTTCCCCTCCTGAAGAAAAGCCGGGGCTTTAGTGTTCCTCAGGTACTATCCAGAATCGATTTAACCTTAAGCCTCCCTTGTTCTGTCTGAATGATAACTTTTGATTTTTACTCGAGAAGTAAAAAAAAAGAAAAAAACAAAACAAAATGTGATTGAGTGATTGATAGTTATGTAGGTTATTTCGTACCACTAAATTAGGATGTGACTTTAAATCCTAATGATTTTATTGTATTATAATACAGGGATGACAAATTGCCATATGCACTGCACATTCAGTAAATGAAATATCAGTGCATGCTGATCTGTGCCACTCAGTGATGTAAATGTCAAGCACAAATTCTCCCCTTCACATGATGAAGATGCAATCCCTCTGTCTTGATACAGTTATGGTGCAGCTGAGGAGACAGGCTACATATGACATTTGGGATTGAGGAATTTAGAGAAGGTGGCTGAACTGTGTTGGGAATAAATGGGCTGATAATGTTTAGCTTAGAGGCAGAAGCAGGAGGCTAAAATCCCTATAACTCCTTCCTAAATTATCTTGTCCAGTAAAGGTACATCTGCATACAAGACCTCAAACATGAGAAAATGAAGAATAAATTAATATCGTATTACCCAGGTTTGCTCCTAAACACTCCTGAGATCAACACCAGACAACTGCCATATCCTTTCCCAAAAGGGTAGCACACCAGCAAATCTATCATGTAGAACTTAAATCTCTGTTCCTTTCCCACAATTTTTTATCTTGAAGTGACTGAAAGCCATAAACTATGCCTGAAGAATGTGATTTTAGTAAGAATTCAAAGAATTTAATAGAATTTTCAAGAATCTAAATCTGAAAAATTACAAGAATATTTTTCCATCCTCCTGCTACTTTCTTGCTATTTTTGTAGTCCTGAAGTTGGTAGAAACAACCCACTTGATGTATTCATTGTGAAGCTCACACTCAGTACACTTGGGTACGACTAATACTCAGAATTACCACTGCCAGAAGATACAATCAAATAATAAAGAACAGTATGTGCAAGATGTGATGTCTCTGCTTGCATAGAAACTTCTTCACTGGACTGAACTGTTCCTGCTGTCTCTGTGGAGAGCTGAAATTTAACCTGTTCCAAATATTGGAGGGGACTACTTTAGCTTTTTTAAGGTGAACATCAAATAAATCTTAAGATGCAAACTGTCTGAATCAAACCAGAAGCAATGATCTTTTTCTTCCTGCATGACTGGGTCACTGTCAATGTTAAGTGAATTAAATGCATAATTTATTAAATGGTCTCTCTGAGCACTGAAATCTGTCAGAATTTAAACAGATTCAGTTTGCCATCATTATTTTATAAGGAGAGGTTAATTTTAATTATTTTATTCCTTTTTCTCTTCAATGTTGTCCACAGGATAATTTTTACAACCATTCTTCAACTGCTCTTTTATAAGGGGAAACAGAAGTGTGTTTTATTCCCAGGACACAAGATCCAGGTTTTATCAGTCCCACCTCATAAGCACTTGAGGCAAGAGCTCCCAAACACTTTGTGGGTGTCATGTATTGATTGTCTCATTGATAAATGGCTATGTGCTGAAGGATGAGGTTCAGAATTTATCCCAAATCTGTATTCTATCCAATTCTCAAAATCAAATTATAGTGCTTCTCCAAGTAAAAAAAAAAAGTTCAGTGGAACAACTCTGGCGAAGCTGTAGGTTTCACACTAAGCGCTACTGACACTGACAGTGACAACATTCAAGAAAATGTGAGGATGGTACAATGCACTGAGCCACGAATTGTTTTGAGGTAAACAACCCTTCTGGGGGACAGGTACTGCTCTTACTGTTAGCAAGAACATTAAGACAAATGTTTATTACTGGTTTTAACTTCTCTGAGATTACTTTGGTCTTGCTGTCATGTAGGTAGACTTTTTTTCCCAGAGAGGACTCGCTGCACTCTTGGCATGCTGGGGTCAGCTGTCAAAAGAAAAATAAAGGGAAGAACACCAATTCAATTAGTGGGGGCACCCCGGAGAGCTGACATTGCGTCCACTTGCTGAAATCCATCTTCTTCCTGTTGGTCTTTTGTCACCTCTTCTGTTAGAAAGCAAATTTATGAGCTCACCTGTTTTCTAATGTCTTAAAGAAAGAAATAGATTTTTGATCTTTATTAAAGATGGTGAAAACAGGCAGCAGGTTTGGAATTGTCCTAAGATTCTTGTGCAAGTTCTAGCTTCAAAGCACACACCCATATACTGTTCTTTCTAAAGAACAAGAGGATCCCATACACATTTCAAGATAAAACTCTTCTATATATGAGAAATGTATGTGAATAGAAAACATAAATGTGAAAATATTTGGTGGAAAGTTGACAGATTACAGAGCTCAGTTTTCCTTAGCACCTTTTAAAGAAAAGGTCTTAAAGGTTGAAAGAACAAAGAGCAGAGGAAGGAAGACCAAGGGCTGAGGAAAGTGCATTCAGAAGTTGTGTCTTTCTTTCTTTCTTTAGGCTTCTCTATGGCCTTCTTCCATCATCTGCAACACTTCTAACCATCCTCATTAATGGCACAGAGCAGTTTTACAGAGTGGACAAAAAATGTACTTTGTAACATCTACCTGCTCCTCCTGAAGCTCTATAAATCCCTCTAAGGAGAGTCCCTCACCCCCAACTTCATAGATGAAGAAATTAGTCTTGAAGGCGAGTAGTTTTTATGACTGAAGCCACATTACCTTTCTTTGCCATTTAGAAGAGCCACATATTCTGCTCCTGTTACAAAAACCCTACCTTTAATGTTTTTTCTTAATATGATGAGAAGAAAATTTGAAAATTTTTACCATATTGTTATTGTATTAGAAAAAATTTCTCTGCTAGAATTAATGATTAAGAGGATGTGAAAGAATCAGAATTTCCTTTTTTTGTTTTTTTCCCCGAAGACATGCAACTCTCTTCTCCTACACTCCTGCCCCCTTATCAACACCAAGACATTATCTGACATTTTGCTGGGAGGGAGATTTTCTTTCTTCTGAGGGCAGGAGGAAAGCAGAGTTATGGGATTTCTTTTTATGTTGTTAAAACCAGAAATATATTGAACTTTGGAAAAACCCAACAACCTTCACACTTGAAGAAGAAAGCATCTTAGCTTTATGACAGCTTGCCAATTATATACAAAGAGTAAAACGATATCACCAGGTTATATTTAATTGGCTAACATGTAGTTGTCATGCATAAATAGTAAATAAACAACAACAAAAAATTGACATGAAGTGACTTTTCATTTAGGTTAATTGTAACTACTTATATCCATTTAATTCCTCTAGAAGAAGACAGCATCATATTTTCTGATCCTGTAGATCAAATGGAAGAAATTTATTTTCAGTAGACAAATAAATAACACTTGACCAACAAAGTATATGTAATAACTCCTACAAATAAATAGCCATACAAAATGTGACATTTACACTGGACTCAGTCCTATCTCCATAAGCATGAAAAAGATGCTTCCTTTTTAAAATTTTTTTGTGATAAGCACTTTTATGTCCTTAGGCATACAGCTCTACTGCCATTTTCACATTTATGCTCTAGATGCAGGCAAACGCTCTTACAGTGCTTAATTAGAACCACAGCTGTAAGATGATGGACTATCCAAAAGTACTATTACAGTTACAGCTAGGGGCTACTGTAGCCCATAAATTTTGCATGCAGATGCTGCAGCTATTAATGAAGCTTCTAATTACCCATATTCCGCTTCTTTTTTTTTTTTTTTNNNNTATTCCGCTTTTTTTTTTTTTTTTTTTTTTTTTTTTTTGTGAGAAGCTGACTGCAGCAGGAATCACACCTTTGCATCTCTCTTTTGGTCATTCATCCTATTCCAAAGTTCCCTCCTTCTACCCTCTCCACTCCTGTAGGTTTGCATAACTCTCAGCCTATTGTGGTTTTGTTCAAACAAGTTTAACCATCTTTTCAGAGATAGTGTTACCATGATACTCTTCTGATATCATTATAGAAATGCTAATGCTATTATTCATTACTACTAAGAGTGTCTTGTTGAACATGAGTAACTTTTATAGGTATTTTTCAGTTTGAAAAAAGAAAACTGATTCAGAAAAGGGTTTAGATATTAGCAGTTTACTTCCAAAAATAATGAGAATATCAAATTAAAAATGAGCCCTGTCTGCCAGTTTAATTAAGCAAATCATGCTTGCTGATTTTCTTCTCCACTTCAGAAGAGAGCACAGTTGTCTTGCTTATTTCACTGCTAGCAGCTATCTTCACATATCCTGAATAGTACTACGTCAGTGAGATTGTCTCCAGCACACCACACCATGTTCTGATATCAGGTCCATCATATAACCCAATACAGTACAATACAATTTGTACATGCAACTACAATGCAAACTACATTTACTGACTCTTTAGTAATTGCAGATGTATGAGTATAGATACTACTACTACCATCCATCTATTGCCACGTGTTGGGCACACACCTGCCCTCTCCATTATAGATACACAGCCCTGCACTGCCAAACTCTAGTGATACTTCCAACCACTTGCTTCTGTTAAATCGAGCACCTAGAGCAATGCTGCTGAAATCGCTGAGTAAATGGAAACACTATGGCAGTTGCTTTGACTACGACTTTTTGAATTTTTAATTATTTTAAGCTTAATAGAAAGATTTAATTATTGCTAGCTCCCTGCCCATCCACAGGACTACTTTTGCTATCCATTTATATGGTGTTGCTGTGGCAACTATAACTCTTCACCTAGGAAAGTTATCTATGTTTAGTTTCTTTTTGTGCAAATAAACAGTTAGAAAAGAAGAAAGTGACCCACTGAAGCCCTATGCAAGTCACATGTATCAGTGTCCCCTGCATGAGTTTAAAGTAGTGTCAGAAAAGAGATCTTTCTTTCTCCAGAAGGAACATTTCTGCATGTATAACGATGGCCTAATAAATCTCCTCTCCCTGCTGACCCTCTGATTCTTCCTATTATCTTCCAGTCTATTTATAATGTTGACTAACAATAGTCTTCTTGTGGATGTTTTCCATGACAAAGACACTGATTAAGAACATGGGAAGATGGATCAAGCAGCATATGCTTATAGTCTAGAAGATACCAACAGAAGGGAGCACAACCATGGTTGAATGGGGCAAACTTTATTCTGAAAATTCTGTGAGTTTAACAGAATGCTGAGCCAATCACAGACTTTGAAAGAATGGTCTACTAGTACAATTTCCCAGATATAATATCTTATGTTACTATTACATTGAAAAACTGTGCATCATTAACAGTAGACATCATAGACAAGAAAATTTAATATTAATCATGCCAGACATCTGTAGAAAATGAAATTTGAAATACCAAGCATTATCCTAAGAAATTTGCTCAAAAAGCCCTCCAAACAAGAAATAATACTTTACTACACAATTTGTATGAGGGATAAAATAGTAATTAGTCCACTCAATTGTCAGATAGCAGAAAATCTGAAAAATTAGGCATCAGCAATTGAAGTAAAGGAATTATTAACAAAAGCAATTAATGTAGTCTCCTACAAATGATTCCCTGAACTTTCAGTGGTATTACCATTAGATGCACACTGACAACCTGAAAAATCGTATTAAATAAAGACAAGAAAGTTGGCACATTACATGATAAAATTGCAAAGTAACTGAGTCTCCATCCAATGGACCAGTTTAGCTGTTTTAATCACATTTAAATAAATTAATGAGATTTTGACTATCAGTCAGTGTTTCTATAAAAAGAGTCAAAAAGAATTACAAGAAACTACAAAATTCAGACAATTATGTATTTCAATAGCACAGTTTTGCAAAACATTTATTTTTGGAGTGCAGAATGGTTATCTTCTATGTAATATGAATTCCATAGTGGATAATGAAGATATTACACAATTAATTCTCCTCTACATTTTTCTTGCTAGTCTGTTTATTTAACCCAATAAAAACATTTTTGATGTTTAAAAACTGAATAATTATAAAAAAAAAAATTAAAAATCAGTGTATACCCTTTAAGATACAGCAATAAATTCCAATATCAAGTAAAGCAATAATACTGGAATGAATTTTAATAGACATTGATTCAATAAACAGCAGCATTCTGTATTCTGGATGCAGTGCCACAACTGCAAAATTAAGGACTAGATGCGAAATATGCTTTTAAATTTCCACATATTAAACCTATGGAATGCTCTTCAGAGATATCGAAATATGAAGCTGAGCCTAGTGAAATTTGAACTTCAAATAAGAATTAAGCCATTTCAATTGCTTAGAGCTCTAAGGCAGCACCACAGTCTATCAATTTTCAACTCAGAAAATGAAATGCCTGCTCCAATCTAAGAAAATACTGAAATAAATTCAAAGCAGCAATTTTGTAATTGAGATAGAATATACTGATTATCACTCTAAGCTGTCATTTGGCAGCTTAACATAAATGGTCAAGATTTAGTAAAGTCCTTTCCTGGCAGTCCATAATCACACAGAGGAATTTTTTTCTGGCAAGGAAACTCTTATCCTTGGGCTGTTTCTGCTGCTGTTGGGCAGTTCCTGCTATCCATTTCTCTCTCTATTTTTGCATAACGCCCAACAGACAGTATCTGAACCACTATGACCTAGTTTGCAGAAATAAGCAAGGAAAAAAGAACAAAGCGGAGTGGGAAAGGGCAGGGGAAGGGTGATAGGTTTTAATCTGTTTTCTGTTCAGCTTTTTAAACTATCCCATTATGGTGCCAGCGGAATGCCAATGCCAGCAATGAGGAAAGCAACACAAGATTGAGACAAGGAGAATAATAAACCACTCTTTTTGAGCAACATTTCACATTTTGCTCTGAGTTGTACAGTGAAAGTACACCAGAGAATGCTCAAGTACCAAGAGGCACATAAAGAGTAAGTGTTAAGAACTCTTTCATGTTAATTCCCATGCTTTCAGTATTTCATTTTGCCATATTTTGTTGTATATTTCTTTAATTTTTAATCACCAGACTGCCGTGTCTTTGCATTGATAATTTTATGTCAAATAATCACAGTATTAAAAACATGAAATTATCCATATTACTGTTTAATTACTTCATGCTAAGTAAGTTTTAAATACTCTGAGTATCAAGACACAAGTATAACTGGCTTGAAGATCTTGTATTACAGTGCTTTATATGAAGCTAGATATGTCAATACTTCATTTTCCCTACTAATTGATTGATATGACATACAAAGAAGAAAAAATTCATAGTAAATAAGATGAAGCAGCTGCCTTTTAAGAAAAGAGTGAACAAGCTATGACTCTTCAGCTTGCAGGGACTTGAGAGGGGCACAATCAGAGTTTACTAACTCTTAGGGTGGAAAGTCAAACACACAGCTCTTACTTATCCCATCCTGACAAAACCAAAGTACATGGTGCCTGACAAACTGGTTGGAGATTGCTTAAAGAAAGGGAAAAATGTACCACTCTACACAGCAGACGCAGAATGACTGAAACGCGGAGCTGTGGAAGGCCTTGATAGAAACCTGTATTGTCACGCTGGAAAGAGAATCTGTCTGATGGAACTGGCAGGTGAAGTCAACAAGTGTTAATACTGGGAGGAGACTGGCCCACAGGAAATAGCCAAGTTCACCCACCTTCCCCTCTTCCCTTTCGAATATCTTCTCCTACCACCACTAGGAGAGTGGTGATGCAGGAGAGCATTTAGGCACTTCCAGCTGGTCGTGGTCCCATCCTTAGGAGGCACAGCTCTGGGGTGAAAGGAGCACTGCTCTGACAAATCACAGAAATCCTGGCTTCTCGTCTTGTCCTGCAATGCTTGCCACAGCACTGAATTACTGTTTAATTGTTAGTTTTCCATAATGCTTGAATTTTTTTAGATGTGACAGAGCAAAGAAGAAGATTGCTTTATTTATAAGTCAAAGAGAAAATTTAAGCTTTTCATTGCAAAGTTGAGAGCACATCTGCATGATATGTTTCCTATTTGCATTAATTTAAATAATTTTCTACTTTCATTCATTGATAAGGCAATTATACAGACTGATAAATTATGGACTGTTATAACTTTGTGTTTTTCACTGCACCACAATGCCCTGAACCGATATTCTCTTCCACTGCTTTAAGATAAGATAGTTCCTTCTAAAATACAAACCTAGAATACCATTACTGTTTTCAGACAGATATAATTTACTTATCTTTCAAAGCTGATATGTATTCTTGTACAGTACTATTCATTCACTAGTGGTTTTCTCTTAGACCATGATAAGATGGAAAATATTTATAGGTTTACAGAACTGATCAGCCTATTTATAGATGCAGAACTTTTTAATGGAAAATTGGCTGTATTTGTTGTGTGGGACAGCATAGGCTGTTATATTCCAGAGTGGAATACTTTAAAATTACGGATACCTGTCCACTACTAAATTTAAAATGCCTTTGAAGAAATTGATTTGGTAAAACTCCCAGATGAGTTAGTAGTTAATCATAGTTGTTAAAAAGGAAGTCTTTTCTCCTTCTAATTTTTGTCCTAGGAGTGATTCAATAAGCATTCCAAGATAATGTGTAAGATCCATTCTGATCCAAACACATTCTTCCAAATTCCTTCCATCTACAAACACAGGGGTGTCAAGCCTTCTTTCCACAGGATACTTTTCTTGGTCTTCCACAAATACTCAGAAATGGGAACGCTATTTTCTATAGGCATGTTTATTGTTTTTCTCAGTTAGAATAATTGATTTTCTTTTTTTTAAAGCCAGATATTTGTCAAAGGTTAACAGAATACAGAACGTTTAAAGCATGACAAAAAATAGTCTTAGAAGGATTCTAATACATTTTTACCACTTTGTCTGTGAAATTCTTAGCAACTTAGCAACCTGACCATAGTGATTGAAACAGGGTACTGTACTGCAGAAGTCACACCAATAAACGTGTTTTATTCTGACAAAAAAAAGACAAAGAAAAGTGAAAGAATTTGTTTAAGCATGTTTTTCCTCTAAGTCCTAATGCCTAAAATATCTGGCTAAGGAGAACACAGCTAAAGTTTTGTTTCTTAAAAGGAGTACTGCACATTGATTGTCTGTACACTTTTCAATTTACAATATATTACAAAAGTAAAAATTCTGAAACACAATTTACATTCATTGCAACAATAGAATAATTATGGTTTTGCGCTGTAATTGACTTCTTTGACAATAATTGAAATCTTTAATGCAATTTCATAAGGAGCATTTGGCTCAGCAATATGAATGTAGACCAGACAGAATAACCAGTAGAAGAGCAGGAACTTATGCCCCAGTGATATTTATAAGGACTATCTATTTCCAAATCTCTATAACTCAAGGACTCTGCCATAGGTTAAGAATTATTTCTGTAGCTAATCCTTGACACTATTTTAGAGAGTACACTTCTTGCATGAGTTGCAACATGCAAATTTCTATGAAACCATAGAAACTATGACAATCAAACAGTGTCATAAATAGTACTCATGAGATGGATGTCATCGCCATAAATGATAGCTGAACATTTGAACCTTCTTTCTGTATATATTTTCTTTTCCCCATCTTTTTTCTGCAGTGAATTGTAGTGCTCAAGAAAATAAGCTGGGAAACCATGAAGCCCAAAGATAAAGTCTAGAAGATATAATTGAAGCAGACCATATTCTTTTACATAAGGTTAACCGATATAGAAAAATCTGTCTCCCTTGTTCTATGTCCCAAGACAACAACATCAATAGCTGCATAGTAGAAATGGAGGCATTCATATCTGTCTTGCACCTCCTTAGTCTGCAGGAGAGGGGGAAGGTGGGAAGGGAAAGGAGGGAATGGGGAGGGAAGGAAGGGAGCAACACACAGCACACCACAATATAAAAAAAACCCCAGACTAATAAACCAGAAATTTACTAGTAAGTTCAGCAACATGACTGACTATACAGCAGATGTGCTGATTTGATTGCACTGCTTTTAAACAAAATTAAAAAATAAAAAATACCAAAATACACTAAATTATAATCCCCCATGTTTAAAGAAATCACAGAAAACAGGTTTAGTACCACCACTCTCACTGTTTAATAACTACCCTTAAAGATGTCCAAAAAGATTTAAATACAAACATCAAAATTAAGTAGGGCTTTTCATCAACAAATTACCAACAAAATTGCCTCAAACCGCTGCAGACTTCTGGTTCCCTCTAAATAATTAACAAAATACATGCTAGTAATCTGACACAGTTAATGACATAAAAATAAATGTTCAAAATTTTATAACATTTTTGTGAATATTTCAATAAAACTAAGAGCAGTGACTTCTCATGTACCAGCCAAAGTCTGTTCTTGCTGAGCTCTAAATGCAAGTGTTTGATTTCCAATAATGTAGTTATTCTGATTATCAAAGAAATTTAAACCACACTAAAGGAGATCAGAAAAACTACTGTCAATGGCATTTCTTTAAACTTGTATTGATGTAAACAGGATTAATATGTAATCCTTGGGGATATGATCACACCAGCCATCTTTCACAAAAAAGTATCTTATACAAGGCAATAAACCTTTAAATATAAAATATATAAATCTAATACTATCTGAGAGGACTGAAGTGTCCATTACTGTCCATTTTCTTCCACCTCTGCTGCCCAAATCACAAAACTGATTTCTAAGAAATGATTGCTAAAATACAATCTCCTGCAATGACAGTCTTTGTGCCATGAAATTACATGAATATGCCAGAAAGCAGCATCCTACATTCTTGAATGTGAAGCAGTTTGACACCAGGAGCAATCCATGCCTTCACTGCTGTCTTCTGATTCACAAAGCTATGTCAGTTCACAGCCTGTGATTAAATTTCACCTGTAAATCTATGGCTGAATACACAACATGATTTGTATACTGATTTACATTTCCCCATCATCCTCTTGCCACAGGGATGTCTTTGAAACTTCCTCCATCAGAGGATTGAAACATTTCATTGCAATCAGTGCAGGCACCTGCAGGCACCAAGAGGCCTTAATTACCCAGACCCACCTCACCAGGGACCCTCATTCATGCACCCATGCACATGGATCTGAGGGCATCTAGACCAGGACTGAGCCAGGTGCACTTCTCAGAGGTGCAGCTCTTCCCAGTCCTGCTCCTGGATGCTCCTTCACTGTCATTAGGATTTCCCACACTAACTTTAGACCTGACTTGCTACCTCACCTTTTTCTGGATTGCTGACTGCTGAATGGTCCTGCCTGTCCAGCACTGAGGATTCACTCCCAGATTCCCCACTCTTGTGGACGAGCCCCAAAACCCATATTGGAGCAACATGGAGGTAGATGTCTCTCCAGTAAATATAGTCTTATTACCCATCTCATTATCAATGTGACCTTTCTTGATCTTGAGATCCTTATTCACTGTTACATGTAGAGAAAAAACCAAACCTTTTTGGAAAAGAAAGGAAATTATACATTATTTTTGAAGTCTTTGATTTGTTAAAATGAGCTTTTCATCCTCACTTTACATAAAATATTGATGACAGTATACGACAGCAAAATACCGAATTTAAGCCCTTTGAAATTGCAAAAGAGATTTTAAGTTATTTTTACATAAATCCAAAATGAAAAAATATTGTAAGTTATTAGTGACCTTGTGCAAATGTGCATTAAAAGGCTTTCATGCAAACTGCATAGAAATTACAAAGAATTATGTCATCTTAGAACTTTTATGTGTGAGCATGTTTATGGATAGCTTAAGAACATCTATTTTCTACCTTCCAATTTTGTGATGAAGAGTTCTAGTGTAAGAAAGAAAATGCTATTAATATTTGCTAAACTTGAAAACTGTTCATGTCCTACTTTCCCTCATTGCAAGTATTTAATGTCACCTTTAGCCAAAACTAGTAAAGGCAATATAGTCCATGTAAAGATATAGAATGAATCAAATTTAACTCTTAACAAAACCCACTAATTTTATACAGTTTACCGAAAATTGTAGGAGAAGGGAAAATATGGATAAAATTGTTGAAGCTTTATGTATAAAATACTGTACAAATACTCCTAAAACCCCTGTATGGTTATCTGGGTACTTTTGTTGAAAGCAGAAGGCTGGGATCAATCTTTAGAAGACACTGTCTTCAACTTCACAGGGCAATTTCTCAGTGCAATCAGACTCTCAGTGAACTTCCTGCTGTGATTAGGGACAAACAGACAATACCACATAGTAAAGCTTTCATATCTGCAGGAAAAAGAACATGGAATAAGTAGGCAAAAGATACATCATATGAAAAATGAATGCACTTTGATGCTTACATTTTTTTGGGAGGACAGAAGTGAAGCACATTCCCTGTCTCTGTCAACTAATGAAGGAATACATCTAAGACTCTAGGAAAATACGATGTTTTATAGTCTACTTATGTTTTCACAGATGTTCTAAAAACCTTAGGGCATTTTATATAAACATGCATGCTTAGTATGCCAGGGGTTGTAGAAATTTGGTAAGATTTAATTAGCATTTAAAAACATCCAGACAGTTATTTGAATCATATTTTGTGGTAATAGTAAGGGACATCTCTGAAAGTATAGACAGCAACTTGGTACCTAGTTTCTATTTATTGCCTTTGTAGATATAAAGAGTATTCTAGGGGACTAAAAAAAGAACATCACCCTGCTATGCTGAAAAATTCTAGTTAAGTGATATCTATTATCATCCTATCACACTCCAGTAGCTTTATTGGTCTTCAATCAGAATTTCAGTAATAATTTCTTTGGAATCTCAATTGAGAATCAGAGAAATGGAGATGGTCAAAAGTGCCTGAAAAAACAGATTATTATTTCTTAGGTCATGCCATAGTTTCATGCTTAAAATCTCAAACCATAATTCTGAATGAAGACACCACAGGTAAGGAAACCTTTGAACAGAGAGCTTTGACTGGAACTCAGGTCAAAAACAGAGTTTATGAGCTTTGGAAGAAGGAGCAGGAAAATGAGAACTACAAGGGTGTCATGAGGTTATGCAGGGATAAAACTAAATACATAAATACCTAAAGGCCCTAAATAAAAATTTAAAAATCTCTAAATTTTGTAAGTACATCAGCAACAAAAAGAGAGTTAAGGACAATCTTCATTCTTTAATGAATGCAGCGGGAAACATAATGACAAAGGATGACGAAAAGGCTGCCTTCTTCCCCTCAGTCTTTAAATGTAAAATAGTTATTTTTGGAGTACTCAGTCCCCTGAGCTGAAAGACAGGAACAGGGAGCAGAATGAAGCCTCCATAATCCGAGAGGAAACGATCAGCTACACCACTCAGACACATACAAGTCTAGGGGGCTGGGTAGAATCCACCCAAGGGTACTCAGGAAGTTGGAGGAAATGCTCACTGAGCCACTTCCCATCATTTACCATCAGTCTTGTCTAAATAGGGAGGTTCCAGTGGACTGGAGATTGGCCAGTGTGATGCTCATCCATAAAAAAGGTCAATAGGATCTAGACAGCTACAGGCCTGTCAGCCTGACCTCGGTTCCAGGGAATATTATGAGCAAGATCATCTAGAGTGTCATCACATGGCATGTGTGGGATAACCAGGGAATAAGGCCCAGCCAGCATGAGTTTATGAAAAGCAGGTCCTGCTTGATCAACCTGGTCTCTTTCTGTGACAAAGTGACTGGATTAGCAGATGATGAAAAGACCTGGATGTTTTTTACCTGAACTTAAGCAAAACCTCTGACACTGTTTCCCACAATGTTCTGGAGAAACTGGCTTCTCATGGCTTGTGTGGGTATACACTTCACTGGGAAAAGAGTTACTGGATGGCTGGGCCTAAAGTGTGGTGGTGAATGTAATTAAGTCCAGTTGGCAGCCGGTCAAAATTGGTGTTTCCTAGGGCTCAGGTAAGGGGATAGGTCTTCTTAATATCTTCACCAATGATCTGGATGAGAGAGTTGAGTTCATCCCAAATCAATTTGCAGATGACATCAAGGTGAGCTGGAGTGTTGATGTGTTAGAGAATAGAAAGGCTCTCCGCAGGCTGGATTGATGGATTGAGGCTTGTTGTATGAGGTTCAACAAGGCCAAGTGCCTTGTCCTGTACTTGGATCACAACTCCATGCACACTACAGTCTGGGGGAAGAGTAGCTGGAAAACAGCCCAGGGGAAAAAAAAACCTGGGGGTGCTGGTCAACAGTCAGGTGAATATGAGCCAGCATGTGCCTCAGGTGGCCAAGAAGGCCAAAGGCATCCTGGCCTTTATCAGCAATAATGTGGCCAGCAGGACCAGGGCAGTGATTGTCCCCCTGTACTCAGCACTGGTGAGGCCACACCTCAAGTCCTGTGTCCAGTTTTGGGCTTCTCACTCCAAGAAGGACATTGAGGTGCTGAAGCGTGTCCAGAGAAGGGCAGCAAACCTGATGAAAGGTCTAGAGCACAAGTGTTATGAGGAGCTGCTGAGGGAACTGGGATTGTTCAGCCTGGAGAAAAGGAGGCTCAAGAGGAAATCTTATCTCTCTCTGGAACTACCAAAAAAGAGGGTGCAGCCAGGTGGAGGATGGTCACTTCTCCCACTTAACAAGTGATAGGACAAGATAAAGCATCCTCAAATTGCATTAGGGGAGGGTTAGATTAGATACTAGAAAAAAAAATTCTTCACCAAAAGGGTTATCAGGCATTGGAACAGGCTGCCAAGGGAAATGGTTGAGTCACCATCCCTGGAGGTATTTGAAAGATTTTTAGATGATGCACTTAGGGACATGGTTTAGTGGTGGACTTGGTAGTGCTCGGTTAACAACTGCACTCAATGATCATAAAGGTCTTTTCCAATCTGAACAGCTCTGTGAAAAAGCGGAAGAGAGTGGAAAAAATGTCCTCTTAATCACTTTTTTTTTCCTTTGACCTTCAAATTTTTACTGCCTTTAAAACCATACTTTCCTTTCATTTTTAGAATTGTTGAGTAGTTTCTACAAGATCTTTCCCATACCACCTCTAAGAAAAAGTTGAGAATCAAAGCATGATTTGTTCTGCAAAGTCCTGAATTCTCTAAGTCCTTACCTTAGTAAGGTACTATACTTATAGCACTATAAAACCTAAGAGGTTCTTTCAATTTTTCATCTCCATAGCTTCAAATATCAAAATGTCACTGTAGTGCAGTAGCAAATGATCAGCAAGAGAACTTAATGTTCCAAAGTCAAGCTGACCACTAAAAAATCAGAAATTACTTGTGCAGTCATGCTGTCATTACCATAAATAGTATCTTTATCACACATTAATGGAAAAGCTACAGGACAACTCAGTTAAATGTTCTACCAGCCTGGAAAGCAGGACAATATTCTCAAACAAACATTAGATACAGATAATCATAAAACAATGCAGGTTGGAAGGGACCTCATCAAATCCAACATCCCCACCCCAGCTCAAAGCAACATAAAATGATCACAATTGTTAACAGAAATGGGCAAAACACAGCATTTAAACTTACACCTTGAAAATGTTAAGTTCCACTAAAGTAAAATAATAGAAATGTAAAATTCATCTTAGTTATTGAATCAGGAAATAAAAGTCCTATCTTTATCTCATTAACTGGTTAACCCTGAGTGTAAAAGCAGAGAGTGCACTGCACTCTTCAATCTTCAGCAGAACTGAACCCAGAGAGTGGATCTGACTCTTCTTTGGAGCACCAGAGCCAGCCAAACAAAGAAAGTTAATCCCACTGGAAGTTAGGTTCTTGTTGTACTGTTTATATTTATGTATGATTCCCAGCACAGGCTGCTTTTGATTTCTGNTCACTTTTGTACTATTGCATTTATTTTACCTTTTCCCTATTAAATTGTATTTCTGACTTGGAGTCTCACTGGTTTGCTTTCAAACCTGTACATGTAGTGTCTATTGCTGGGTAACTTAAATCAAATTAAAACATTGTTACACTCAATGGATAGTTTATTAATGGATATATATTCCTCACTAATTGACAATATTAAAATGCTATGTGACTAACACTTAAAGGACACTCCAGTCTTAACTGGAGGTTTTGAGGCAGCTAATGCATCAGGTTCTTCGTTTTGATTCTATTCATTAGATTTCTGAAACATGGCAAGTGCAAAGACACTGTTTCTCTTGCTGGTATCCTTCCAACCTCATTTCAACTTATTGAAGAATTGTCTTCTGGTACTTGGTAATGCTCTTTAAAACAAGATCAAAAGTAAATTAAAACTCCCTTTTTTTTATGTAAAATCTTGAAGAAGTTCAGGGAAAAAAATTATGTTCTTTTTGATAAAAGGTTTAAGATTATAAACATTTATTGAGCACTATTTGAAGTCCTCAGTATAATTATAATCAGAACATGGAAACTTTCCAGAGATTTGTTTCTTGAAAATATCTCCAATCCCAACTGCATGCAAAATCGGAGTAAAACTGGAGTGTTGACCATTCCTGGTGGCCCAAACAGTAGATGAGAAAATAAGAGGTAAAAACCTCAACCACTATCAACAAAAAAAAACTCACCCAAGAGCACCTTGACATTTTGTGTGTTAGCAACAGTAGAAATTCAAAATACAAAATTTAAAATACACTATTATTGTCTAGCAAATGAATAATTATCACTTACAGTATAAACTTCCTAGTTGCAAATTTATACCAAAATTATGCTTTGAAGAGAACAACATATGAGCAATATTTGCAAGCAAATGAAAATTAATAGAACATGCCATTTTTTATTTTGAAATTAGTCTCTAGACAATGTTTCTACATAAAAATGGTTGAAGATCTTGTTGCTGTTTTATTTAATGCAGAAGACTAACCAGAGCTACTTGTTATTATTCTTGATTAAAACCTCCTTTAAGTCACTACATAAAAGAGGGTCTTTTTACTGTAGCACAGACATACATCTCTAGTTGAGGATTACAACTAATCTGTTATCAAACAGAAGTATCAAAACACAGTTAATCACTCCAAAGACATTTATATGAAGAAGTACACAAGCCTTTTAGATTTTGATATGAAATGGTTAAATAAGTAAGCAAATCCAGAGAAACTTGGTCCAGACCAATTCATTATGATGCACTTGCACAATGTCCCTTATTATCAGGAGATGGTCAAGGTCTACAAAATGTAGTTACCACAAGTGGTCCTTTTACAAAACTACATCACTGTCTTGTTGCTTGAAGCCCATCTTACCATGCTCAAATTTCTGTATCCAGGAAACAGGAATAAAACTATCTCAAATTACACATACATTGTGATTATAAAGCACTTTGAGGTCTATAAATCAGAACCATTTTCTACAGCAATTTAGCAATAGGGTGGTTATGGCGAAGAAACAATGTGAATGTTCAGGCCAATGAAAATCCACAAGTGTTATAAGAAGGACATAGCTTTTGAGAGTTTGCAGCTTCATTTAGAAACTGCATGCTACATTCTTAATTAAGTTCTAAGCCCTCCTGCTTGGAAGGTACAATAGCAACAGCTACAAATACTGGCTACATTAGAAAGTGGAATAGAAACAGATTACAGAGGGAAGCTATCAGTGTTATGGACCTTATAACCACAATGCACATTTTTCATGGCATCTACTTCAAATCTCATCCTGTAATGAAGTACCACATAACAGCTACAAAATATGGGGCCATGTGCTTCCAGGGAACATCTTCCAGTTTGTTCATCTCTAAAAGGGAATAATGTTGAAATCACTCAGTGATGCAAAGAAAAAAGTGACAGTTGCTAAAGACAGACCTGCTTCAAACACACTCCCACAGATATTTTGCAAATAAACAACAGGTGAAATTTCAGATGTACCACATGTAAACCTCTTAAATTTCAGAGTGAATTTCTTTAACTCTTACAAAAATGTACTGGTGGGTAAGAATGGTGCCTTCATTGTCTGACTTCTGAAGGTCTTTAAATGGAGCTCAAATCTGTGAAAAGTA
This sequence comes from Aleadryas rufinucha, assembly GCA_013397815.1. Classification (NCBI taxonomy): domain Eukaryota; kingdom Metazoa; phylum Chordata; class Aves; order Passeriformes; genus Aleadryas; species Aleadryas rufinucha. The sequence goes on along the minus strand of VZTH01012659.1, from coordinate 92,321 downwards.
ACCTGATGTCTACCTTGAAAAAATTATCTAAAATTAAAGAGAACTGAATTCTGATATTTGCTTAAGAACAAAAAATTTCCCTCTCTAAGAAGAAATCAAGGGTTGCCAACCCATCAGTATACATATACTTAAATTTAGACATTTGAGACTGCAATGATTAAATGTTATTTCAGCTACTGCATCTAGCCTCGTTGAAGGTTTGCAGATTTTCTACTCTGCCCCCGAGAAGAATAATATAATAAGTAAACACTGTCAATTTATTTAATGAATCCTGGAGAAAGATTAAGAAATATTAAGCATTATCTTCCTATATTGTGCTTTGGCACATTAATAGACATAGCTAGGTTTTCACAAAAACTGTGCATGCGATTATTGCCTAAGATCAAAAATGTCTACATGTATGTCTATATACTTTTATGATTTTTTTCTAATGACAAGTTAAAAACTACATTAGAATTCAAGACTCAATTAAAAAATTAAGTCATCTCCACAACAGGAAATTCTCATTTACTTTAGCACATACCTTTTGCTCTTTATAACCTAACCTTAAAAGAAGAATACAGAAACTGAGATGGTATCCTTATTATGCATGTCAGAGGAGTTCAAAGAAGATTCAGTGGAAGATAATCATTTGAAAGCTAAATTCCAAATTCTCCAGAATTCTTAGAAGCAGAAGAATAAGTCACAGAGAATTTCAGCTCATATCTGGTTTCCAGTGCCTGAGTCATTCAATTTTGTCAACAGTAACTTTGGAGGCATTTTCATTTGCCACAATTATGCAGTGTTGCATCTATATATTTTGGCTAGCCAATAATTAAAAAAAAAAAACCCAAACCTATCCGACTATGCAAACTTCTTGTTTTCACTGCAATTATACAAAAATATAAAACCTTCTGCACTCTCATATCAGGTTTTTCACAGTTATTTGTGAAAAATAGGCATTTTCACAAGTGAAACAGTGCCATCTTGTGTATTATGGACCTTTTAGCTTGTCAAAGTAGAAATATTTTTTCCCAAGGGACATTCATATATTTTTTATTTTCCCCTGAGAAATATCCCATGTCCAAAAGATAAACTTTGAAACTTACTGATGAAAATAGTTGTTCAAGTTGTTCAGCAAGACATATTAAAATCATATCTTCCATTGAAACAAGCAAAATGGAAACCAGTTTTCAAATGAAACACCAAAAGGAAGTTAGATTCAGTTCTTCACAATCACATTTTAATAATGTAATTTCTTAGACTGCAGTCTCCCTGCATAATGGTTTAGATTCAGTTTTAATTAACAGCTTTTAACTTTAATTTTTATAGGATGGATCTCCATTTATTTTTTGTCACTGAGTACCTATGTTACTCCTTATCATACAATTTTAAAAGTATTGATGACCATCATTTAAAGGAAAAACATAGCCAACAAAATTTTATTTTTGGTTTATAGATACTACTCTAAACTCTTATTGTTACAGACAACTGGAAATATTTAATTGGTACTATAACATTCATATATCATATAAAAATGGGCAAGTAAGAACTTTAATTAATGGTTCACATTTGCATTCATTTGAATGTCAAAAAACCCAAAGCCCACAAACAAGTCCACAAAGAAAACTCAGTTTAACAAACACTAATGTAGATTCAGAATAATTAATAACTCTGGAGCAGCTCTTGATGATTGCTTTCATAAATTTAAAATTGTGTGGTGACATGTACTGCCTATAATTTGGGTAGTTGTCTTAACAGTTGACTATTCAACGCTTTTCTTGTCCATAAAATTATTAACTCCTGCTGATTAACTCAAACTTTGCTCAGAAAAGCAAGCTGAAGGACACAGCTGTATATAGTACAAGAAATTCAGCAACAATGATAAAATGAATATACTTTAAAAATGGACCTAAATATGTCACCTATTTCTATAATTTTAAAATTTCAGTATTTCTTAAACTTCTTGTAAGTTTTCACAAATACTAGAAAATTTTCAAAACATAAAGATATTTGTAATCGTAGATAAACACACTCCATTATCCAGCCGCATGCTTCAAATAAAAACAACTATCATCTGGAAGGCAGATTTCTGGGGAATAAAACACTAGACAAATGGCAAGATTGAACGTCATGAGTTGATATGTACCCTAAAGGTAATTATGAACTGAATCATGTTTGGATTAGGAAATAAAAACTCTGTCTATCACAGGCATAATCTCAGGAGTATTCCATATCACACAACTTGCTGTGCTGAAACTGCTAGAAGCATAACTCTAGAAAAATTTGTATTCAAAGACCAAATATAATTTGACACACTGCATATCAAGGAGCTGTACTGAAATTAAGGAATAAAGGATAGAAACCTTTATGTCTTCTCTCGCTTTCCCATGCACTGAGTAATATACACATTTCCAAACCAATGAAACTAAGGCAATCAAGACTCATTTTCTGCTCACACTTTACTTGCAAATCACAACCCTTAAGGTATTCTAAAATTTTCAGACAAGAAATCTAGCATCTCACTAAGGAGAGTAAGCTCTCAAAAGGTTCAAACTGATACTAACAAATTTCAAAATATTAAATATGCCACTCAGTTCCTAGAAGCAATTCTGGTGATGGGAGTCCCAAGCCCCAGAACTACAGAAGAGCCCTGACACAGAGATGAGATTTCAAGTATTACACTAAATAATTTAATCTTCTCTGGGCATAGATTGACACAAGGGCAAAAAGGTACTGAAATAGACTAACACTGAAACGAACAGCAGTTGCAGTTAATGGGGGAGGGCACTTGCTGTAGATAAATAAAATTGCTTTGTGTGGAGGAGATGATGAAAGCAAGTGTCTCTAGGTGAAAACTTAAGACCCCTGAGCTTAGTTCTCAGTTATGCTAAATTTCTATCACTACAATTGACGTATCCACTACGTAATTCTACATATGTAAGTGCATTTACATGCGTACACATACGTATACGTGTCTTCTGTGTATATTTAGAACATGTATGCATATTAAGTCATAATATAAAAATGTTGCAACTTAGAGAGTTTGTTTTCAAGCAGAGGTAATTTTTTGGGCAGAAAGCCATGGATCTCAGGGTTCAAAATTGTTTGGACAACTTGTTCAGTGCTTTACCACATCGCTGTCCTATCTGTGGCTCTATTTTTCAAATGCAGAAATAGGCTTCCAAGTCCATATAAAGTTTATACTTTAAAAAGATGAAGTTTTGAAAGTTGCTTTGCATATCACTAGAGCAAATCAAAACGTGGTCACTAAAAAATTTATCCATTAAAAGAAAGCCAAAGCACACCTATAAGTTTGATTTTTCTTTTAAAACACATTCCAGCAGCTTCCACAAAGGTCATTTAGTTGTTAAAATGCGAAAATATAAATCTCTAGGATCAAAAGCCAAGTAGGTAAACAATACAGATTTTTCTAGCAGTACTGCATGTAATAGAGTTGACTACATGCTGATTTACTCTAGCTTCTTTACATAGAATAAAAAAAAACAAACCCAAACAAACTTTTTACAGTCACTCAATATTACAAAACACTTTTTAATGTATGTAAGTTCAATATTAAATTGCATTTAAAATACATTGTTAAAATATGCTTGTGTAGTGTGCATGCTACTGCTCGGAAGTTGCAGAAGTAAGAGTAATTCAATTATCTGATTATCAGTGATGACTAACTTGACGCACAACAGGCATACATTGGAAATAAAATAATTGCTACTCCATAAGCATGTAGTGACTGTATTCATATTTCAATCAAGCTCACATGAAAGTGAGAGGTCCATGTGGCGATTATAACTCACAGTGTTTTCTGCATCAGCTACAAAATAAGAGCCCATAACAATAATAAGCAGTAGAATATATTTAAAGCTTTAAGAAGCATGTGCTACTAGGACCTCAAAACGTGACATCCTAAAATTTGCATATCTCATGTTCAGCCTGGTGGTTGTGTAACTGGGATATTTGCTGTGACAGCCATCCTCTTAAAATAAGTTAAATCATTAAAATGGATGTACAAGGACTATTAGGAATTTCAAGAGCTGGTTTTACCTTTATAATTGTATTAATTTCTTTTTTGTTTATATATCATGTAGTAAAGACTTCTGCCTGTGTAAATTAATTTTGCAGTTAGCAGAGTTTGTATATACTTGCTTTACCAAGGATTACACATTAGAAATTCCTAGGTAAATTTTTCACATAGCAGTCTAATATTAAAAAAAACCTAATTTTGTCTAGGATCTCAAAGTTGGTTTTAAAAGAGTTTTCAAAACACTGCAGATTATTTCTTTACTTTTCTTTAGCTTTGTTTTACATCTTTTAAAACATGATGATGGCCTGAATATTCAGGCCACTTGGAAATAACTTGTAATACGAAGGATGTCAGTCTCTTCTCAAAAATAACAGGTGATAGGACAAGAGGAAACAGGCTCAGGTTGCACCAAGGGTGGCTTATATTGGAAATTAGGAAAAATTTATTCCCAAAAGGGTTATCAAGCACTGGAACACGCTGCCCAGGGAAGTGGTGGAGTCACCATCCCTGGAGGTATTTCGAAGATGCGTAGATGTGGCACTCAGGGACCTAGTTAGTGATGAACTTGGTAGTGCTGGGTTAATGCCTGGGCTTGATCTTAGAGGTCTTTTCCAATCTAAACAATTCCATGATTCTATGATACTAAGGCAAGATTAGGCAAACTGTACCCATTGAAAAATAAGGGTGTGACATCTGAGTTCTATAATTTTAGCTATTGTATGTCTTCATGCCATCTCATATACCTTATGTGAAGAGTCAACACAAGCTGAAAACATATGGTAATAGAGAAGCAAATGAGGCTACACCAGCTAATAGATTATACCCTTTGTCTTAATTTGAATGGCAAATTATTGGTAGAACACAATTTAAGTCTGAGAACTATCAAGAGAAATTCTTTACTTCCAACTAATTTACTACCTATATACATCCACTGTGTTTATCGCCTAAGGCAGACAGATGCTCTTTTACACATTTTCTAGGTCTCATCTCCAGTAAAAACAAATTTTTCAAAAGTGAGGTTTGGGCAGGAGGTTAGTAGGAGGGAACGGTAAAATAATTTTTCCATGTAATGGAAATGTAATCTTTTAGTTACAGCAGGTAAGAGCTTGGTTAACAAAATAATACTGCAGATATTATTAAAACAGGTTTCAGTGCAGGCTGTCAATGAGGCACACATTTCAGAGGAGAAGGTATAATGACACTGAAACCCACTAGATTTAGAGGAGAAAAATATTGCCTGTAATCTCACCTGCCACTAGATAGAGAAATGGGTCATATCCTAGTATGACTGATTAATAAGCTTCAGCTTTAACTTTTAGGTTTGGTTAATTATTTACTAATAACATTTCTCTTTATATTATTTACCAATGTTGTGCATAAACCAAGTCTTAAAACTATTTTGAAGCCTGTGAAATGTAAATATATGAAGCAAAGAGGGCAGCTCACATACTTGTAATAAATAATGCACGTCTAAGGAATATGGTTATTTTTTGTTTCAATATTTTGTCAGATACAATATCCATTGAGAGGACTCCTAAAATTACAATAGAACTGGAATCTAGGTTCTCATATATGTTTCTTCAATATTTACTTTTTTTTCCCTCTTATGGATCATAAAGCACCAAGAAAGAATTAAAATCTTGCATGAAAACCTTATGTGAACAAATGCTGTTGACTCAGTAATGATTATGCACTAGATTATGAGTTGGCCCCATTTCATTACCCTTCCTTAAAATGTGCCACCATCTTACATAAAATCAGCCAATAAATCCTTTAAATTTAGCTCATCATCCAGAATTAATGTTTTTTGAATTAATAATAGAATCTGGTGAATTGGAAGGGATCCACAAGGATCATTGAGTCCAACTCCTGGCCCTGCACAGGACACCACAAGAATCACACCATGTGCCTGAGAGCATTGTCCAAATGCTGCTTGAGCTCTGTCAGGCTTGGTGCTGTGACCACTTTCCTGGGGAGTCTGTTCCAGTGCCCAACAATCTCTGGGTGAAAAACTTTTTCCTGACATCTGACCTAAACCTTCTCCAACTCAGTTTCATGCTGTTTCCTCGAGTCCTGTCACTGGTCACAAGAGTGAAGGGATCGGTACCTGCCCCTCTGCTTCCCCTTCTGAGGCTGTTGAAGACCACGATAAAGTCTCCCCTCAGTCTCCTCTTCTCCAGGCTGAACAGACAAGGGATCTCATCCACTCCTTGTACGGCTTCCCCTCCAAGCTCTTCACCATCCTCATTGCCCTCCTCCCTAATAGCTTAATGTCATTTTTTGTATTGTGGCACCCAAAATTGCACACAGGACTCAAGAGGCTGCACCAGTGCAAAGCAGAGCAGAGAGGGACCAGTATTAGATAGTTCTGTTCTCAGAAATGGTTCCCAATAATCATTGCTATAATACCAGTGAACTGTGCTTGCGTTGGGAAAAGTTGTGTGGACAGTAACAATTCACCTCTAGAGGTACCCAAAACAAAGAAACAAATAAACAAGCACCCCAAACAAAACAAAACAAAATTCTAAGAAACCCATTGTCAACAGACATAGTCTGGTTTGAATCAAAGTTCAGCCCTCAAATTTGCTACTCTTTCATTTAATATTTTCCCTCAGGAACAATGAGCAAATTGTTGTCATGACTCCAGTATAAACTAGTATAAACTTCTTTTTTTATCAAAGTAACATATGTAGGAATCTATATGTCCTCACTATGTTACTTATCAATGAAGACTAAGTGTGTGAAAGCTAAGTGAACATGAAGGATGAATACTGGGAAGACCCAGTTTAAGAGTTATCAGTCACTGTGATTTCTAGAGTGCAAGAGGGAAAGACTGGTAGCACTTGCAGTGCCTTGCTGGTGCAGGGACAGGACTGGACCTTTGCAGCCTTCCTAAAGAACACTCACCTCAAGTAGTCCATTACGCTTTGGTGAGGAGGACAACACTGAGTTTATGATAATGGCAAACTCCTCCTATTTCCATTAGCCAGTTTTCCACATAAATATATTTCAAAATGCTTAAGAATATGTACGTGAACCTCATTTTCTCTTTTTATCAGTTTTTTGATAACAAAATTATCAGCCACTGCTATGGTGCATTTGAACTGGCATTTTAAGGAGATTCTAATGAGATGCAGTAAAGCTCAGACACAGCAGATGATAAACATAACTGAGCCAGTATTTCCAATCTCCTCATCTACCATTCACTACATATCATGTGGTGCAAACATAGCACAGCATTACACACATAAGTGAACTACTCGAGATCAAATTAGTTCTCAGAACAAACACACACACAATTAGAACAAATATGCTGATTGTTGGAAGAACATCTGTGAAAAAAAAAGAAATATAACTCTAGGCAATTATATATTTCAAATATTCATGGCAGAGGAAACAGAAAACGTAAACACTAAGACCAGCATTGCTGTTGACTTGAAATATCTTCAACCCAGACTGGTGGGTTATGTCACTGAATATTAATAGAGACAGTATATTATAGTTACTATCATTAACTTTGTATTTCATAAGGAAATTGCTGTTTAGACCTTATAATTAAGATAATGACCTACTTATTTTAGAAACAGGATGAAGAGGGATGAACGATAGCATTTCTAAATACACTTGAGAACACAAATTTTTTTGTCACAAATAAATGTAATTGAACTGAACCCAAGGAATTTCTAGTGTTACCGCCTAATCTTTATCTTGTCCAGCTATGAAACTGGTCCAGCTTCTACAACCTCATTAAATTTGTTTCTTTGCAAGTGGAGAATCCAAACTTAATTCTAGCTGCATCACTCATCACATCACATTTCCTGAAGAGCGATACCAGAACAGTATCTTCAAAATAGGTATTTTTTAACAGAAGGACAGAAATGTGGACCACAAAACCTTAAGACAGGTGCTAAGCGGGAAAAAAAAGTGATTCAACTTTTACTTTAGAGTGAAAGAGATTAGAATCTCCAAAACATAGACTGCAACAAAAGATGTAAAGAGCTACATATTCTACAGCGATGTATTTCAACTGCTCTCCTATTACACGATTTTATTCACTAAAGGAAAGCAAATTAGTGCTCTAGCTGATGTTCAAGTGCATCTCTAAAATGAGATCCATGCAGCATTATCATTCACATTTTTGTAAGGGTTGCAATGTGTTGCTCTTTTCACTTTATCATCTTCATATAGGATTTTTTTTGTGTATTTTAGTGGATAATGTTATTAATGTAGGCTTCTAATATACCATAAAATTCAAATTCCGAAAACATACTGAAGAGCTTCAAATGTGCTATGAAACAGATTATCTGTCCACTTGTTCTACTTCCCAAGTACTAGGGTTTCAAATATCTCACACACTATAGCATCCCCTGTTTTGGGGAAGCATTTCTTGATATTTTGCTTTGTATCTCCTCTTTCTGCAGTGTGCATCAGTAGTTAGTGAGAACTTTATCATTCCAGTAGTCCTGCATGTTACAGTCTTTTATTCAAATTACTGCTTATTAACAGTCTATTATCCAAATATAAATGCCTGAAATCACCGTTATTTATATCACTTCAGGTTAAGCCAAGGACTGCTGGCACTGGAAACACGTAGTAGGTACAGCTCTAATGAGACATCACACAACAGGTCCACCCATTCACTGGGATCACTGAAAGCCAATTTTAAAATTCATTGAAGTCCCCCAGCATGTAACAGAATAAAAAATCCACCACATATGATGAAGATCGCTTCTGCAAAAGATTAAAAAATAATCTCCTCAGATATGTTCTGATGTAACTCATGCTTTAATATACATATATGTTTAGGTGTAGTAATCAGAGTATAAGCACACTGATCAATTTTATGTGCTAAGTTTCTGAATATTTCATGGAATCTTTCATATCAGTGTCTCAGGATTAGTTAAATTTTCTGAACAAAGGCATTATCACCATTTGAGCTATCCCGTGTGTCCTAAAGCAGCTGTTCCAACAGGGGCACAATCACACACTGAACTTTTGGTCTTTTGGTATCTCCCTCCCCTTTGTAGAGGTGGAAAATCAAGGGTGCCCTGAGCAACACACATCAGTGGCTGAATGGAGTCTCTAGTGGTCAATGCACCTAAATTCTGGTGAGGAGGGTAGTGAAGAAGACAGAGCCTGGCTCATCTCTGTGGTACCTAGCGACAGGCCAGCAGGCAACGGGCACAAATTAAATTACAATAAAATATATTTAAACCTAAGAAATAAAAAAAGGTTCACTGTGGAGGTTATTAAACACTGTTACAGATTCTGGAAACATCAATGTCCTCGGAGATATTCACAACCTGAGTAGACACAGCCCCAGGAAAACTTGCCTTAGTTGACCTGGCTTTACATTTTCTACCACACTTTTTTCTCCTCCTTTACCCTTTCTAAGTTTTATTGTGACTCAAGAGATTTGGGCACCAGCATATGTAAAAAAAAAATATATATATAGGGAGGGAATTCCTTGCATAATAACAACTCCTGAAGCAGTAGGTTGGCATTAGCCAGTGTAGTTACATTACTAAAGGACCTGGTCAAACCAGTGAAACAATGTTTTAGCACTTCTTCTACACAAATTTTCCAGTACTGCTACCACATAATATTCTTAAGATTGAAGAGCTGTAAATTTAGGCCTTGATGACATAATTATTTGAAAAATATGACAAGGGCTTGTCAGTTAATATTTGCCTTTAATCTTTCTTTTCTCCTTTATACAGGAAATGAAATGTCATTGTTTTGAACCTGAGTTATTAATAAGGCTTATTAAGAAGGCAATTGCTCAAAAAAAGGTAGAATTTTCTTCCTGAAGACCTTTTTAGTTTTCATTATTTTTAGGATTCAATACCTTGTCCTTAATAACAGGGTATGCCACCTCTGCTCAGCATTGCTTTGAAAACTGGCTAATATTTAAAATGTGGATCAGTGAAAAACAGCAATGTGTCATGTCAAAAGGATGTGTCTGTTGAATGCTGCTGGGATGAATGCTAGATCATGTTTTAATTAAATTCCTCATTAATGATCTGAAAAAAAGTATAAGGACCATGCTAATGAGAGTCATATCCAAACTGGAAGGTGCTTTACAGACCAAACAACACAGAAAAGGTTGGAATGTCAGGAAAGAAAATATCTTGTCTTTGATTTGGAATATTTTTCATTATCTGGCAGATTTTTAAAAAATCAAGTACAGAAATGAAATTTTTACTCAGTGTGTTGTTTTTGAACTAGTGTGAAAATGACCAAGAAAAAACAGTAACTGAAGGGATAGATGATTGAGATGTAAGAAGAGGATAAAAAAGTATCCTAGATTTAGACTGGCATTACTGAACAAAGAAAGTTTACACCAGTTCAAGAAGAATTCTATTACAGATTTTTAACATCCTTTTTCACCTTACAGGAGAAACATCAGATATTTTAGGAATTAATTCTTTGTCAAAATGTGTTTGAATGTCATAATGAGAAAAATGCTGTGGGAATAGTAATAAAATATTTTTGAGGGTTGGGTGAAAAACATGTTTCTCTCATGCAGCTGTATCTAAGTAAATGTTTACATCAAAACCAAAATATTTTTAACTTAATGATAGCAAACAGACCCTCCATGTTTCTTTATTATCGTATCACTATATTACCCAAATATTACTAAAATTTGTGTTGAATTTCAGCTCTACTGAAGTTGAGGGTAAAGCTTGCTGGCCCCTTGATTTTTAAAACTCTCTGAAAGTGACAGTTTAGATGAAATGCAAAATTTGGCACTAGAAGTAAAAAAGGCTACCAGTTTTTTCCAGAGATACTGAGCAATTATCTTTTAATTTAGTTCACTTTAAGAATTTTCCTTCAAAAAATAAAATTTGAAATAATCTAAAGTCCATGAGAGTTTCATAAGTGTTTGAGATAATATTAACTGTTATACCTAATACAAGAAAATACATTACAAAATGCATGAAAGCTATGTGAACTGCATTGATTTATTAAACGCATGTTTTCTTTTGGTATCAGTGTACACAGATGATGAAAATGAATTTTGAATTTTGTTGTCTGTTACAGTTTAAGCAATCTCACTCATGTTACAGGAATGTGGTTTGAGATTAATTTACCTTAAGCCGAGGCTAAATTTCTATAACCTTTGCAGTTCTGTTAACACTTTTTCCTACTCAGGACTCTTAATGAATTCCTCATTCTACCACTAAATTACATGGATCTGCATTTAATTATGAGAGCATTTACTAAATGAAATAGAGGGTAAATGAACTCTCATTTAACCTTAGCACCACTTGAAAACCGTAGATGTCAAAGATGAATAATAAGTGTTCAAAGCTTAAACCTTCTTCCTCTGGAACTGCTGGAGTCACTTGATCAAGAAGAAACACAATGAGACAGTTAGGATTTGGCAGACTATGCAACTATGACCAGGTTATTTCTTGTTCTGTAGATCATTGATCATGTAATGTAACAAAATGAAAATGATACAGGCAATTGAAAAGTATCACATCAGAGAATTTTCAGATCACCTGAGGAAGACCTTGTGGAAGGATAATTTTAATTTGCTCCATGAAATGGGAGCCTCGACATTATATGTTAATCAGAAAACATTATATGTTAATCAGACATTATATGTTAATCAGAAAACTCTACTGCAAGAGAATAACATAGAATTTTTAAGAAGTGATTTCACTAAGCTGGTTTAACATTCAGAGGCTGTACTTAGTACACATGTGCTTTCTCTTTTTCTTGCCTTAGCAGTAAATATAGCAAAAGACAGAATTTAAGAAATGCAAAATACATCACATGAGACAGAATGAAACAATGCTGCTGAATACAAGGGCTTTATTTAATTTGATTGGTTTTATCTTCTGTAACGTATTTATTTAACTCTGTATCATTTTCTGATTGCAATTTATAGGTGTTCCAGTCTTCAAACAAACAAACAAAAAACAAAAAAAGCAAAGACCAAAACACTAACTCCTGACTTATTATGCAAAGAAAAAGTCAAATGTCATTGAATGAAACATCACACTAACTGTCAAATTCTAAACCCAATGACCTTATAAAAAAAAAAATTCCTGAAATACACAAATACTAACAAAAAGGTTTCAGTACAAGATATCTGTTATATTTCTCAAGTAGAAGCTATTTATACACACAACATTCCATACACTTCTAATTTAATATAAACAAACATATTGCAACAAGTCTCCTTCAAATTCTGATCCCTTCTAAACCAAATACCATTCTGCAATTTGCAGTGTGAGGAAATGGGACTAGGAATGACTTTGTGTTGTGCCTAGAATACCACCAAGCTGCAGATTCTCAAACTAAAGGAAAAAATCCCCAAAAACACCAAAAGCAAATGGAGATGTAAATGACCCTCTTTTCTCAACCATCACTCGCTTGAAAGAAACTTACCTATAATATATTATCACTTTAAAAGTGTTTGCTCAATGTTACTTGGAAACAGTAATTAATATATTACTGAAAGATTTCTGGGGTGGATGGGTTTTTTTCCCCCTTCACATGTTTTAACTGCAATGTTCAGTCAGCTGTCAATTATATATTGTTAAAAACATACGTTTGCTTTGTTACAGAAGGAGTTTAGCTATGTTTCAACAGCAAAGTCATGTGCATATAAAGTCTTGAGTGGGTGCTTGCTTGAAAATGTTTACATTCTACCCTCATCTGCACCAGTGACCTTCTGTTTCTCAAATAAATTCTGTATGTCTATTTTTAAAACCTGTAATAATGTGTTGTTTTTATCTGTGCTTTTTGCTTTATAAACTCACTCCTTTATTACCTTTGAAAATTAAGACTAGTCAATCTCCCCTAAAACAGTCACTCCACCTTTCCCCCAGAACAGTCACAATTGTAAGATGATGTATAAATCATCTTGGACAATAAATAAAACACATGTGCTTTACCCATTGATAAGTTGCATTAATTTTATTTTTTTAATTTACTGTAAACATTCAGAGTAAAAAATAATTTTGCATCACATTAGGAAAGATCCCAAGAATAATTATGTATTGTGAAACTTCGCAATTCAGATTTACACTACAGGATCATATCAGCTGCCAATGTTCAGCATAAATCTTTTTAACAGGGATTATACCTGTCTATCAAAGGAAGAACAGGATATTAAACCCTTCAGGCATAATGTGTTTCTTTTTCAAATTTGGATGATGTATAAGCCTGCTTTCGAAAAAAATTACTTTTGTGTATCCACTTGCTCATATTGAAACATGAGGTCCAGTTGAATTCAGTGTGACCAAAAAGAGGGGCTAAAAAATATGCAGTTGTCTTCTACCTTCCAGATATCAATAATTATTTCACTGGTGCAATATAGCATATTGCAGGGATGCACAAAATCTCTTAATTCAGACGCCTTGCGGAATTTTAGGATCTAAATCACGAAGAACTAAAGTCCTCCACATATTCTGAAAAAGTTTGACATGAATGAAAATAAAAAGCTTGTCACTGCAGCTATGCACACAAAATGTAAAACAAACTGTTCATGGTTTAATTCAATTACAAAAAGTTATTAAAATATTCAGTGAAAATTTTGGCGTGTAATTTTTTCAACTTAGAAGTCTTCATTGCATCAAGGAGAGACGAATTAACTTATGGCAATATAGAAACTTAATAGAAGCAAAGCCTGAAGGGTCACACAGTTATCTCAAGATAAACCTTTATAAGATAAAAAAAATAGAAAAAACAATATGAAGAAATAGTCACAACTATTGCAAAGTCATCTGTCAGTCAAGGAGAGCCTAGAAAAACTAAGAATTTCTAAGAAACTAAAACTCTGTGCTGGGACTTGCTCTTTGGACAGCTGTACTGATACCTCCCAAAGTCAGCAATGATGAAAAACATTGGGATCCCTCTAAAAAAACTTTGGAAACTGCTGTAAAAAGTGGCTTAAAAAGTGACAAGCATGTACAAAGACACACCGGTATGAGACTGCAGCAAACCTAAAAGTAACTGACTGCCTAATTTATTTCTGTAATGTTGCTACAAGTTGTCCTGAATAAAAGGCTTGAAATAGAAGAATAAAAGCTTATGTGAGCAGGCCAGCAGATATTTACTTGTAATTGTCAGAGATCAATGAATTTTCTCTGAGCTGACATGTGCTTCATGAGTGGAGGAAGGTGAGAGAGTGAGAAATCTGTCCACATGTTTTAAAAAATTTAGGAAAAACATGAAAGTTTCCTTTTTTATTTGTTTTGTTTTGTGTTTGGGGATGGTGAGGTGGTTTTGTTCTTTGTGGGTTTTTTTGGGTTTTTTTGGGTTTTTTTTTGTTGTTGTTTGTTTGGTGGGTTTTCGTTTTTTTTTTNCTAATGATGACACCTGCCAAGCTCTTCATGTGGATGTCTTCACAGACAGCATAAAATAGAAATGTCCAAATATTTATATTCATCTCATTAGACTGTATGAAGTATCCAGCTCATCTTTCTTTTATCCATTCAAACTACTGTATGGCTGGAAATCCTGGGCATCAGCTGTGTTCTCTCTCACAACTCAATTTCTGCTCACAATTTTAACTCTGGAAGCAAATGAAATAAAACCCCTGGCTAATGACTAGTAACACGACCTGTCAAGGGTTGTTAGTATCCACTACTTTTTTTTTTTAAATTATAACAGTGAATTCTAGAAACACATATTGCACAGAAATACAAGTGATTTTAGAAGAGACTATTTTTTGAAGAGGGGTGTTTACTTGAATTAATTTCTACTTTCTCTCCCTCTACTTGATGAAAACAGCAACTCATGAGATTTGATGTATTCACATCTATTACTGAGCCACAGACTAACAAAGAAATCAGTCTTATTTTAGAGCTGAGCACGAAAGAAGGCACTTTGGAAAAAACTTATTCCGATGACTCTAGCCTTAACAATCAAATGGATGCTTGTTTTAAATCTCTGAGCTATGCATCGTACCTAATTTCTGCTTCTACCCCTGTCAGATCAGGTGCCAGTAAGCCATTCATCTTGTTCATTACAGCTTCTGTATAACTCTGGATTAGAGCTTTCAGACTTGGATTAAGCCTATTCTTAGTGCTTCTAAATCAGTGTATTTGATTTTCTTTTTGTCAGGAGCAATACTGTAGCAGAATTTCATAGGGCATCTCTACTATTTCCTACACCAAACATGACACTAAGACCTCTCAACAGAAAGAGCTTCAAAACTTACACAAGCATTAAATTGTCAGTGCATTTCATGACACTCAGAAATTACAAATGGCAAATAGATGTAAGCCTGTATGTATGAAATAGCATCAAAATGTTGTTTAAAAAATGTTTCCTAATTTCTTTGAAAACATATAAATATATAACAGTCAATTTTTATTTCTTGCAGATATATGTCTGAGGACTCTTGAAGGATTTCAAAAAGATAAGCAAATTTTTATATGTGGCACACATGAACCAAGTTCCTACTCACAATTGTAATAGAAATCTCTGAGACTCAACTCATACATAAGTACCATCAACCACAAAATTTTACAAATATATTTTCTTCTATTCTCACAGCCAGGCATTTATTTTCATGCTGCAGCCTGCTGCTATGATCAGGTGTGAGTTCTTACAGACTTTTCTAACCTTATTCCTTGTAGTCCTTTTAAGAGAAATCTTATATCAGCCAGCAATGTCTCTCAAGCACAAATATATCTTAAGACACAATGTTAAGAAAAATATACTTCCTTGTTTTTTCATTCTTAACAACAGAATTCCTAAAATCTCAAAACTTGTATTTTAAATATTTCATCCTATAAATTTAAGTCAATGTTGAGCAAATACTATCTCCAAAAAGTTAAAAAAAAAAAAATAAAAAAAAGGAAGAGGCTCCCTAGCAACAAAATAATAAAAAGCACTAATGATTGCACCATCTCTTTCAGCTGCAACCTACAGCACCTCAATCATAATACCTTTTACAAAGATGAGAGAAAGGTTCTTGCTGTGTAAAACTGTAAAGGTTCTTTACAATTTTACACAGAGANCAAAAAAAGGAAGAGGCTCCCTAGCAACAAAATAATAAAAAGCACTAATGATTGCACCATCTCTTTCAGCTGCAACCTACAGCACCTCAATCATAATACCTTTTACAAAGATGAGAGAAAGGTTCTTGCTGTGTAAAACTGTAAAGGTTCTTTACAATTTTACACAGAGACATCCTTGTATGTTCAGTTTGAAACACAGCAACTATTTTTAAATTAAAGACCATTCTAAGCTGTGTCCTTTGCTGCATTTATGAGCTTTCTCTGTTTAGATATATATAAGGCACCCATTTCATTTTTTCTTTCTGATGATCTCTTTGAATCACATACTTTGGATATTTACTGCTCTCCTCTCATGCCAAGATCTCGTGAATTTGACCATGCATTATAAAAGCTCTCTTCTTGCTTAATCTCAAAGTGTCTTGCAAGCATTTTAACTTAGGGTTTCTGCCTAAAAATTTTAAATTCACCATCATTTTATTCACAATGGGTCCTGTTCCAGACTAGTTCTAAAATTGTTTCTTTAAATTAGACTCCTTCACACACATGGGCTGCAAGTATGTCTGTAGAGTTTCCTCATGTGCTCTGTGTTCTTCCTTCCTATTAGTCTCCACTTGGAGATAAATATATGTGGATATATTGGTAAATAATTCAGACAGTGTCAAGTCGACAACTGGTTTAATTAGTTACTTTTCCCTGTCCAGGAAGCAAAATTTTCTGTGTCAACATCTTAATCTCTATTAGGTAATGAAGCAGAGGGTGATGTCACCTACGAAGCTAAGTGCTGATATCAATCAGTCCTGTGACCTAATTACAGACCCATTAAAACTGACATAGAATACAGAACACAGAGAGATGCTCTGTGTATAGTATATATATTTCCTTTCTGGTTTTCCCTCTTTTGCCTCAAGTTAATTGTGTGCTATCTATAGATGGCTGGAACATTATCTCAAGAGCAGGGACTGATCAGCTTCAGCATTCAAAAATTGATCCATTAAAAATAAATAGAAAAAATTCCCTGGAGTGTGGGCCAAATCTGGACACTGTGATCTTAGAGTATTAGGAAAAAATAAAGCTAGCCCATATTCCTTTTCAGGCAACCTTGCAGGTTAATTTAAACATTATTTTGTTTGAACTTGAATGTTTGTTAGAATTAAACTAACTTCACTGTAAGAAACAGAAGGACCAACTACTCTTTCCATTGGAAGAGATATTTTTTCTTAATCCATATTTTGATAGAGCTGTACTACACTATTTAGCTGTAGTATAATTCACATTGCTAGCAAACCCATAAAACTAGAGCAGAGAAATAGTAAAATTTTGGGTAAAAACTGACATTTTTGGATTTTTACTTCCTAGAATTCAAGTGCTGTTAGTGGTATTTGCTAAGCAGCTGCCATGTGTTCTGAAAGAAAGAAAACAAACATATCTGTAGTTTTTATCACTTCCTGCAATTTCACTGGAACAGCTGAAAACCAATAATCACTTTGAGTTATATAGGTCAAGTGAAAACTGGCAATAGAAAACTGAATTTCTGTGTCTTTTTGGATCTGTTTAAATAAATTTTAAATAAATTAAATTATATTAAAAAAATAGATTGTAAATAAATTCTTAAAACCAAAGACTGTGAAAACACAGACAGCAGATTAGCAGGTGCCGGAATCAAACTCCTGTATACAAACTGACCCCTGCTGGTCAGATCACACCTAAGGCATGCTTTGCAGGTGCGAAACAAGCCTGCCTTTCACTCTCAAGCTGCTTCCAAGGGTACAGCTTCTGCAGCGGAGCCCAGACAAAGTGGTGCCCCGTTGCCAAGTTCCAGGACAGGACCCTGGATCACCACCAGCTGCCCTTGGCAGCTGCTTCAGCCCCAGTGTGGTGAGGCTGCACCCCGCTGCCTCTGCATGAAGATACACCTCCTCTACACAGAAAGGTTGGCATCCTGGCCATTTCAGGTTGGAATCTTATGTTACTTCCCTCAACTGAAGTGATTAATACAATTGGTTCTTCCCCTTCTTCCTAATTCCTCATGCTGTTACATTTCACATGCGATCCTCACCTGTACTTCTGCTGCTTTAGTCCTAGAGTGGAAGTACTTGCCACTGAATTTACAAAGGAAAGCAATCTGATGAGTATTCAGTGATTTTCTTTATGACTCCAAGAAGGAGCACGCAGGCTACTTGAAGCTGAGATTGATTTCACAAAATACCTAGGTGTTGTACTTTTAAACAAGAATGGTTGCACAAAAGAAAACTGCAGACAGGTTCCAAATAGACCAGCTTCTATTTCAGACTAGTCATAGTAATGACTGACTTTTCACTAAGTTGTGAACTTGTGTTTAAAAATCTGTCTTGAAATCCTTCTAACATATTTGGATGAGATGGTTGAATATCTATTATTTTAATGATTTTTCAAGAACACTTGCATATTTTGGTTGATACACAATCAAATTAATAAAATTTTCTGACCTGCATAAGCAATCTGAAAAGGTCTTAAAATATTTTTTTTCTTTTGTCAAGACATACAGCGTGATAAATTTCTGATTGATTTCTCTGCCTTTTACATTATTATCTCAAATGAAATCGAATAGTCTTAAACCTGAGAATAATACGGATCAGTTTATACTAATTTTGAAGCCAAAAATGATTTTGAAGAGAGACAGAAATTTTTTGCAACATAATTTCAAGTTTTTAAATTACTTTCAGAGTGGAAAACCTCGAAAAGCTCACATATTCAAAATTTAAGTTTGCAGTTTTCTGTAAGCTTCAGTCAACTTCTGCCTTTAAAATGTTTTTCAATTCCATTTCACAAAACACTCAAAACATTCTGTGATATTTCTGAATTTTCAGAGAAGTAAAATACCAATTAGTCTTGCTGTAGGCTAAAATCCAATGTTGACTCAGAGTACATTATTTTACGCAATTAATTTCTTGGTTTATATCTTGAAAAGTAAGGCCAACATCTAGCAACACTTGCAAGAAGGCAGAGTTCCTTTAGCCCCATCATAAACACACATCTGTGACAAGGTAACTCTGAAACTTTCATTTACATTTATCAAGTTGGGCTTTCACACAGACACGAAAATATAGGCTGCTCCATGTATTTTCATGTAGAAATTTTGAAAGGTAAGTACATCAAAAGAATACAGCTTGCATTCGGTACCTTAGCGAAACTGTACAAGTGTTTATAACTGTACAAAAAGGCAAAATATGCATAAGAGCATTGAGAAGATCAGGTAACTTCGTTCTAAATCAGAGAAGCAAAATTAGATACCTGGGTTTAGAACAGACAAATCTAAGCTGGGCTATTAGGCATGGAGCAACCTAACATACACACATAAGCTACAAACAGAAGTTTCATTCATCTGGTACACAGCCTCTGTGGCATTTGCAAGTTTCCACTTACTTATTTCATTAAAGTTTATTGAATCAGTAAGGCAGACTCTTTCAAAAGCACAAGCATGAACTTTGTCAGTAGTTCCTTTTACTGCTTGCTCAAGAAGGCATCTATCACCAGGATGAGATTTTAAGGTACAGCTTCAGATAACCATAAACTCCTTTTTTAAACTCCAATATGAAGTCTCAGAGAAAGATTATATATATATGTGTGTGTACATATACCAATTATTTGCCACAAAAACTACCTCTCCCTTATTCTGGTTATTATACAACATAAAGTCTCTCACATGGGAAAGTTAGAGTCTTTTCTGCCACCAAGGACTCTGTTTACCATGGAAACCACCATAATCAAGTAATTTGAAGTCACTTGGGTAACCTGACTATAACACAATTCTTTAAATTGTCAAAAATGTTGAACTGCAGATTAAATAATCCACTTGAAATCCATTTGAAATCAGATGGTAACCTGTCCATCACATAACCATCTAAAATGACAGAAATACTAAACCGAGGAAGATTAAATAATCTGGCAGATGGAATGAGAAAGGGCAGATATGTTTTGTTTCTTTTGGTTTTCCCCATAATATGTTATTTTTTTGTCCTCTGTTTTACAATTATTTCCCCATAACTGAGAGGAAGTGAAGATTTTATAAAGGCTTAAAAATTATATAATAGCAAACACTGCATGGGAACACTGAGGGATGAGACTAGACAAAAATATATCAACATCACAAATACATCTGAAGCTAAAGCACACTGATTACAAATTATTAAATATTTTACTTGGTGTCTTGTTTCAGCAAGACCCAGTAAAGTGAGATCTATTTTTCTTTTACACATTTTTCCTCATGACTCAGTATAAAAATATTGCCTTACCATGCTTCTGAAAGCTACATGTATTTAACAGGGATACGATGAGCTTCTATCCTTAGACTACAAATCAAATACAATCTGCAAGACAAATTGTGCCCTGAGGAACAAGTATGTATCTCAGTGGGAGTCAGGAAAAGGCCAAGGAGATTTTTCATTTATCAAAAAGCATTTTTCCCAGATGTCGCTGGCACATGTGCAGAGTTTCATCAGAAATTCAACAACAGTTTTAAATTCTTTTCTCTGATACAAAATTTAGGTATGTTGACAGATAAGAGAATAATAGGCCAAATACGTGAATATTTGCTGATTTCTCTCGTCATATGCTACAATACTTCAAATATTGTTTCTCCAGGGAAAAAGACTGACAATAAAAGAGAGGTATTTGCAGTTACAAATGCTAGGAGGCAAAAAATTATTCTGAAGTTATTCACTGTGAATGATATTATGCAAAGATAGTGTACAGAACTCAACTTTTCAATTCCAAAGGCTTCAGACTTGTTCTTGAGCATCTAAACATCTAAAGCAAAGAAAAAGAAAAGAATCCTAGAGGTCAACAGTCATGAGCAGGTATGTGGTTTTTAAAGAGAGCTGAAATAAATATAGTTGTTGAGGGAGTAGGAAACTGAGTTTGTGCTTTTTGGTTGTTTTTTTAGTAGAAAATTATTTTTGGACAAAATCTGTACATCACACTAAAGGCTTGCAGTACCTAACAACCATGAGATGTTTGTGTTGCTAGCCAAACTTCTACATGCTACTTCTATCAGGTCAAATGTGAACAAAATTACACAGATCTGATGAGAATGTAGAAGAGACAACAGTCTATGCTGATGAAACACACCTCCCGCAAAAAGGAAACTTCAGGTGATGACTGAAGTAATAAAAGAGAGAGGAATTTGTGTTTTACTGTTGTGAGAAAATACCTCCTCTAAGAAAAAAAAAATACATCCTTTGACACTTCGAATTTTTTTGTAGCCTAGGAAAAATAAATCTCAGCTTATTTTCAAAGTGAAAGCATAAGGCTAGATCCAGTTGAATGAAAGAGAAAACTAGGGTTGGAAGGCGTTCCAGGAAAGTTAAACTACACAAATATATTTCCCAAATGTAATAGAAATAATGCTTTCCAAGCCCCAGCACTTTCTGAATGTATGAAGACAATAATTTGCCCTGTTTAAGCTCCTGAACATGCTAAGTGATAACAAGACCTAAAACGAAATTAGCATCAGCTCCATTTCCTTAGTTCCCCGCAAGCTTTGCTGGTATGTTTACAAAAGTAGAATCCAATTTACCGAGTTCAAACACTTTGTAACTGAAAAACTGTGTTAAATAGGCTATTTTTAGACTTGTGAAAAAGCAGTGATGAATTTCCTCAGTTTATCTTCCATTAATCTTTCTACCTACTGATGACTTTCTATTGTCTACTTTATGGAGTTACTAATAATTTATTTCTATGCTCTTTAACATGTATCTGATAGAAATATTTATTGTACCTATTTAAAACATAGTAATATGTGTTGCACATAAACTTTTTTACAGCTTTTTCCTCAACATTCTTATTTGGAAATTTTTCTCAGTACCTACATCACATAAAGAAATCAGTAACTGTTAAGTCAGAAAGAACATAGAACCATGCTGGTTTTTTTTTTTTTACTTTGCAGGTGGCTATATCTAAATTTCTAGACAGAAAAATAGATAAAACAGAAGCACATTTAACCTAATTCCCCATACTTATAAAAAAAAAAAAAAAAAAAGAAATATATTTCAGAGTTTCCTTTCAAACAAACTACATCTGAAGATGTGAAACAGTCACTAATGTTCAAAAGCATTCACCATTACTCTCACACATAGCAGCAAGATTAATAAATAATTAACAATATTTCCAAAACAAACATACCTCAAAGACACTGATGTCTTAATTCTTCTGGAGAATTACTACCTCAGCTGCCTTTTTGTCTTCTGGTCTTGAATTTGTTTTGTAGCCTAGGAAAAATAAATCTCAGCTTATTTCCAAACTGAAAGCATAAGGCTAGATCCAAGGGAAAAAAAAAAACAACACTTAATAGCATTGCAGTTAATTCCGCTGTAATCCCACCTCATTATCTTAAGCAAATAAATCTCTAAAAAGGATTACCTTTTTAAAAGCAAATTAGAAAACTGAATGTCATCTGTGCAGGGAGACATTCTTTTAAAATGCAATCAGCAAGGAAGCTCATAAATAGGGCACTATATAAAAATATCCTATCAGGCAATCCTTAGCAGATTTTCAACAGATGTGTATGTAACTATGATTTCACAAATTCCTAAAATAAAATGTGTCGACATCGTTTACCACAAACTTTCAGGAGTCTAAAAAAATGTACTTATTTAGATTCTAGAGAAAAAACAATATCATAAAGAATTGTTCTTTATGTATCTTCAACTGCAAGTGCTCTTGCCACGCCACCCAGGTCAAGGATAGTAAATGCAGGGACTGGAAGAATGAAAAACCTTAGCCCACTGTAGGAGCAGGTCAGGTTTGAGACCGAGGAACTTCAATGTTCACAAGTCCATGGGACCCAATGAGATTAATTTGCAGGTCCTGAGGGAGCTGGCAGACAAAGTTGCTAAGCCATTATCCATAATTTTTGAAAAATCATGGCAGTTAGGTTTATGCTCACAGCCTAGAAAGCCAGTGGAATCCTGGGCTGCATCAAAAGGAGTATGGCCAGTAGACTGAAGGAGGTGATTCTCACCCCCTCCTCTGCTCTTGTGAGACCCCACCTGGAGAACTGCACACAGTTCTGGTGCTCCCAATTTATGAAGGACATGGAACTGTTGGATCAAGTCTAGACGAGGGCCACCAAGTTGATAGGAGGACTGGAGTACCTCCCACATGAAGACAGGGTGAGAAAGTTGGGGCTGTTCAGCCTGGAGAACAGAAGCTAATGTAGAAGGGGCTCAGCAACATTCCAGTATCTTTCCCTACAGGGAAGCTGGAGAAGGACCTTTTATCAGGAACTGTAGTAATGGGACAAGGGGTAAGGTGTACAAACTGTAAGAGGTGAAATTTAGGTTAGATATTGGGAAGAAATTCTTTACTGTGAGAGTGGTGAGACGCTGGAACAGGTTGCCCAGGAAGGTTGTGTGTGCCCCAACACTGGCAATATTCAAAGTCAGGTTGGACAAGGCCTTGAGCAGCCTGGTGTAGTGGGATTTGTTGGGACTTGATCTTTAAGGTCTCTTCCCACTCTTCAACATTCTATGATTCTATGCAAAACATAGCAAGAGTAGCTGTTTAATTGTCATGCCTCCCACTCCTGCATACCATTATAATTTTTGATTTACTGAGGAGAATTTTAAAAAACCCAAAAAACAGGTAAGGTTATTATGTTTTTACTTTATTTCAATAACCATGTAAAATTCAGGAGGCAAAGACCCTAGGTGCATCTTGACACTCGTTATTCATTTTTAGAAATGCACAGGCAGTATATAAGCAGTGAAGAAGCAGCAGATGCTATCAAGAGAAATCAAACTCCTGAAGTCACTATCATTGTTAGAATGTTTTATGTTTTCTCAGAAAAAAATTTACCAATTTTAAGCACTTTTTGATGTATTTAAGCTAGAAATAGAAACCATGGGTTATCACACTCTTGAGAAAAAAATCAATACTATTGCAAAAATATTTTTTTCATTAAGAAGAAACCAGTCTGTGATTCTGTGACAATTTTATTATTAACTTAAAAAAAACCCCAAACAGACATTAATTAAAACCAAATTGCCATTTGCATTTTTAACTTCATTTTTATTGAACTTCTCAGTTTCACTTTAAAATACTCCTCTTATCTTAATCATCCTGTGAATTACTCCTTTCTTCAAATTATTTCATTTATCGGTACCAAGTTATTTTAAATAAAAACAACACAGAAGACAGCTTGCTAGAAGGGAATGTGCATATAACAAATCTAAGTGAACTCAGCTTTGGAAGATGATTGTGGTATATGCAGAAGAAACTAATGAAGAAAGTATTTAAATGAAAGTAATAAAAGCTACAAAAAGCCAAAACAGAAATGAAAAAGAACTAAAAAGGGTTTATCAGAGCTTTATTTTTACCCAAAACCAGCAATGTAGTTAGTCAGAAAGAACTCAGGAAACTAATTTCTGTCAATAGCTGCTTCTAAGTCTTTTACTTCAGTATTTCTCAAAAACAAAATATACAATCTCACACACATGCATTTTAATATGTGAAAGCCAATGCATGATACCAAAGGTAAAACAAGGCATCCAGCATTCACAATGACACCCAAGAAATGGCATGTGTTATGCTATCATTCAAGATTCTCTAAGAGCTAGGGAACTGTGTACTTCTGATTCGCAAAATTAAAATGATCACACTGCTACCATTAAAGTAAATCTTGATTTATAACTATCTTTATGTCAGAGTAGCCATGACTTGAAGGTTTTGTATTACTTTTTCAAATGGCAATATAATGAAATTTCATGCAATTTTTCTTATTTCTCCTTTTGATAATTTTTGAGACTTGCAAGTTTCGAGATTAACTGATGTCTCTTCATCCAAAGTATATTTTCACCTGAGTGCTAGTACGTTTTCATGCCACATTGAAAACAGGGTAATGGAGTGACAGTGGTAAAAATAACTCTTGCTTGAAGGAAATATCTTTTAATCAATATTTAGGTGAAAAGTGGCAACAAAGAATATCTCTTCACACATCTTTCTTTTTATTATTTAAATACATTAAGTAAAAGGATTCGAAAGAGTTGTTTCATGGAACAAAAGCACACATTTAAAAGTAGTTTCTAGTCTCATAGAAATCCTTACACCTCTGTATTGTTACATTAGTTGGAATCTTTTAGTCAGATTTATTGGGTTTATGGTGTTTGCTGAGACTTGCGAAAATGCCCAATTGTTTTGATTTGTTAATTTTTTTCCCCATTTTATTTTCTCCTGACTTTGGTTGGTTGTTGTTTGTCTGTTTGGGTATTTTAAAGGCTCCCACGAAGTCAACATCTTTGTGTTCATGTATTTGTTCAAAACTTTGAAAGCTGATGTTTTCTACTCTATTATGCTTTCAGAGACACAACTCCAGTACCACATGCCTCTGTATTAGTCAAACATTTAAAGAGTAATATAATTACTATAAATGATATTAGATTGAAAGAAACCCTTGGATTTAATCTAGTCCCTCTTGACATTTGAAGATCCATATTTACCGTCAGAAAGGTTTTGCCCTTGGAAACTGACAGCTTTTGGTTTCCTTTCTCCAGTCATTTTATTGCTGGAGTGCACAATAGTGTGCAAGGTTAAAATAAAGAATAACTGATCAATTTGTACCCTAAAATTCAGAGAACTTGAATTTTGGTGACATCTAGAGCCCTAGCTCCACTAAGGGAAATTTCTGCCAAAATACACATAATAAATAAAATGTTTTATTTTGTTGTTTTTGTTTGTTTGTTTGTTTTGTTAAAAAAAAAAATACAGAACTGGGTCAGTTATGTTGTGTTATGAAGTACAGACACAAGTTCAACTGTCATTGTGGTACTGACTATATTCTTGTAAATCATCATTTACAGGTTTCAAAAAAATAAAAATGAAAATACTTTCTTTTACAGGTTTTCCGATATCTTGTGTCATGTGAAATGTCGAATTATGGCTTCTAAGTCAGAAATAGTACTATGAGTAAAAACAGACAAAACAGACTGATTAAATTTGTAATAAATTTATGTCTATAAAACAAAAGAAAGCCCCTCCAAACAACAAAACAGCCAGAAAATAACAATGTTAATCAGACTGTGGGAGTACAATTAACTACTTTTTTATTATCTTGATTTTGTAAGATCTTACTAGCCACTAGCTAATAGTGTCACCTACTCGCTCATTAAAGCTCAGTTTGTTTAAATATTGTGAATGTGGACTACAACTATTAGCTACTACTTGTTTGTGTTGCAGTACACAGATGAAAAGGATTTCCCCAAGCTAACAAAAACTAGAAAAGAGAAGACAGCTTTAAAACCTCAGTTTTCTCTTGGTGCTCCTAAAGAGATCAAAACTCATAAACATCTTGGCATATCTTTACCTACAGAAAAAAGCAAACTTGCAGAGGCATTGCCTAAAGTCTTCAGCTTACATTTCAAGTCTTCAGCCATTGTTTACCTATAATCTAAAATCAATAATAAATTACTTGTTCTCAAACAATTCAAGGTACAACTAAAACCACAACAAAATGCACTTTCTGGAGGCAAGAAGTTAAATAATTTTGGTCCCAAATACTTGGTTTATTACCACCTGGTAAAGGAAAGAGAAGAGCTTAAGCACCAACACAGAGGAACTGCATTTGTAAGGTGGCATTGGCATCACTTAGATGTCTATGTAACAAAACAAAACAAAATTAAACAAAAAAGGCAAACATCTTAAAAATAAAACAGTCTGATGTCATTAAAGAGAAGGCAAAATTATAAAAAGCAATTAAAATCTCTTCAAATTCCTGTTGATCAATGACATTTGCTAACCAAGACAATGACAGGTAGAGATATTTGACCTAGTTAATCGGTCTAAATGCATGTACAGGATAATCTCCTGAACTACAGCCTATGTTCAAAACAGTACCCTCACAGATCTGTAGAGGATTTTAAGCTGAAGTGATGTGAAATATACACTGGTTGATAATATATATGTTTTTTCTTAGTTTCTGACATTATTTTTCCTTTACATCTGTTAAATAAATAGATACCTAGCTGAACTGTTTATTAATTATTTTATTAATGCCAGAGAGAGCAAAGTTTATATTAAAATGTTCCATGTGAAAACAAGGACCAAGTTTCTTCATATCTATGTTTTTACTGCTATCAGCAAAATTTTTCCAGCTCTTATGTTCCTGTATAAGCTGCTTTTCATTTAACACAGAGCTGAATTAGACATGAATGAGTGTGAGGCAACTTAAAATCATTCAATTTCCAAAGTTCAGGGAGGCTGCAACTGATTCTTTTCATTTGTTTCCACTTAGAGCAAAGAGTATCTTGATGTTGTTAGAAGAACTTAAAGAATATTTCAATTTGAACTCTAGAAATATATTTTCAGTCAACCTAATGAACCCCTTTTTACACTCAAATGCACAATGAGGCGCCGGATACCCCAGACACCGAACAGTAATGCCTTCAGGACTTAACTTTGCTTGGCACTTTTCAGCTGATATATTCAATTAAATTCCCACTATAATGACACCGTCGTACTACAATAAATGTCTAAACATCTAGGGTAAAAACCTGCCAGATTTTAAACTTGAATTTATTTCACTAATTTACCTGACAATAAAAAAACTAATGAACACAGATATAGAAAAAAACACAATAGAGTATTTCAGTTGGAGGGAACCAGCAATGATCATCAAGTCCAACTACCTGACCATTTCATAGCTGACCAAATGCTACAGCATATTAACAAGGGCATTGCCCAAATGCCTCTTCAACACTGACAGCCTTGAGGCATCAACCACCTCTCTAGGAAGCCTGTTCCTGTGGCTGTCTACTGTTTAGGTAAAGAAATGTTTCTCCGATGTCCAGTGTAAACCTCCCCTGGCAACCATTCCCATGAGTCCCAGGGAGGAGACACCAGCACCTCCCTCTTCTATTTCCCACCTCAGGAAGCTGGAAAGAGCCACTCAGCCTTCTTTTCTCCAATCTGGACAAGAAGAGACCAAAGTCCTCAGCAGCTCCTTCCTTGTAGGGCATTCCTTCCATCCCTTTCACCAGCTTTTTTGCACTCTTCTAAATGCATCCAAGGCCCTTCAAAACTTTCCTAAATTGTGGGGCCCAGAACTGCACACATTACTCAAGGTGAGATTGCACCAATGCTCAATACAGTGAGCTAATCACCCCTTTTGATCTAACAACACATTTACAATTATTTCTTACAATTCTAGTTCCATGGAGCATAAGTAACTATGAAACATAGGCTTACTTAATACTTATCTTTCCTGATGAAAGGTACCTCTCTTGCCTGCAAGTTAAATAACCTACGATCCATTTTTTTTTTTTATTTCCCTCTTATTTTAGATTTTATAATTAAGGACATGTATTCAACAGGGAAAATCCCACCTGCCTATCATTTGATATTTATAAGGCATTAACATCTGTATGTGCATGGAAGCCTCTGAGATGGAGAATTGACATTAATTCTATTTCTTGACTGAAAAGGAATACAGCATTCAGAATTTTTACTTGCAGCTATTAATGAATCGTTAAACATTTAGCAGATTTCTCTTCACAAAGAAAAACAAATGAAGCAAAGAAGTAGTCTTGTTTCACCATATCTAATCTTTGTATTCACTTCTCAAAAGGAATTCCTAAAATTTTTTTCTCATGTCTCTGCTTTTGTAAAGATCGATAGAAATATTCATAAAATATGAAAATTAACTCTAGCACTACACTAATTAAATTTAACTATATGACATCAGGGCCAAAATGTTGGTGAATATAAATGCACCTATATCACTGAAGTGGATATGTGAGCATAAGAGGTTCTTGAAAACCATATGTAGAGCAGTTCAAGAGAAAAGCTGTGTGGAAGTCAAGTGGGTCAATGAAATAGAAATATTTTGAGTAGAAATTAAATCCTGAAAGTATTAAAAATACTATTTTTAATGTATTAATGTCTACAACCCGACATACATATTGATTCACAGAAATTAGTTAGAAAAGTGCTATACTTTTTCTTGAATGTTCTTTTCAGCCAAATTGTTAGAACCCCATTTTTTTCTTGTCGAGAACATAGCCTTGCATTCTTCGAATTTTTGATATAATTATTTGTCTTTATATTGGATTAATATATGATCTGAATTATTTGGAACCAGAGTACTATCTTCCTTGACTAAGGAGCAATGCAGTTATTCAGTGAAAGGAGAACGAATTCCAGCCAGATTTCTGTCTCTGCCACCACGTTTATTTGTGGAGAGAGAAGCAGCATTGATTTTTCTGTTTTGTTCCCATACACAGGCTCAAATTTATATTCAGAGGTGTGCAAAGGAGAAAAGAATTGAAGGGTGAAGGAAGCAAATGCAAATGAGTGGTTGAGTCACTGTCCCTGGAGATATTTAAAAGATGTGTAGATGTGATACTCAGGGCCATGGTTTAGTGGTGCATTTGACACTCCTGGGTTAATGGTTGGACTTGATGATCTTAAAGATCTTTTCCAAACTGAATGATTCTATTACTGTATAAAAATAGGAATTAAACATTACTGTTATATTGTTTTTCCTTCTAAACAAATGACTTCTTAAATTTTTAGTGCTTAATAGTATTTTACTCTTTACACATTAATTCTAAACATTGAATTGAAAATGTCTCCTATAGATTTAAATACATCTATGTTTTACTTTGTTCATCATTTAATATGATTTCAAGACCTGAATGAAATATGCTTAAATCCCATTTTCACTTAAACACTTTGCTTAAAAGAAATTAACCACTGAAATCCATACTATCAAAAATGATTCCTCATGGTCTATCCAAATATCCCCTGGCAGCATTATGTGGGCATAGGCAACAGTGTTCAGGTATCCGTAATGATGACAAAATTTCCTAGAACAGTTCTAAGGTCATTTGCACTAGTACTTACTCGTATATATAAACTGGCAAACAGCATTTAGAGATCACATTAGAATTCCATTGGAAAAAGTGACCCTTCACTTGCTAAAGTATTACATCTAATTTACAAGGAAGCCATACTAAATTAGTTATCTAAATCTCAGGCTGAAATAGATCATAGCTGTGTCTTACCAATTAACCTTTCAATGCACAAAACCCCAAAAGGTTTCTAGTGATTTTGTTTCCAACTCATTGTAAATGGAAAATGTTCTCATACATGCAGTACAGCTCAACTACTGCTCTCAATTCCTTAAAAGAAAAAGTTCTTCATTTAATGAGATGGAAAAGAGAAAAAAGAAAACATATTTTACTATGTTAAATAGAATTTCACTCACACATGTATAGATAACCACCATCAATTTTTACATACCTTAAGTCTTTAATAACAAAGTCATATAAAGGCAAAAACATTCAATACTACTATTATTGGAACATTGCACAGCTTCCCAAAGCAAAATTTGACCAAACTCAGCGGAGCTTACATTAGCAAAGTTACATTTTTGCAAATGTACAAATCTACTCTGTTGTTAAAATTCAAGATTAGTCGAACCATTGCTTACTCTCAATTCAGTCTGAGACTTCGGTCTTCAGTGACATTTTAATTTATCATACCAAAAGGACACAACTAATTATCTAGCATGCAGAGAAAACCAGACTTACTGAAAAGGAAATACATAAGAAAATGGAATACAATTATATTAAGCAGAAACATGACAAAATAGAAAGCAGAGGAACAGCTTTAGATTCACCATAGCAGCATCATAAATATTCTTCAGAGAATGATAGTGAAAGTAAAAACTTGTATGAGCTTATTTTCCTGTCAAACAGCCAAGAGTGATAACATATCGTTTCCCTTGGATATATAGAGGCAAAAGCTCTTCTTTTCCTTCAGACTGTTTGAAGTCTGATGATGTTCATTGCATAGAAAGAAATGTCCCAAGATAAAGGAAGCAAACACTTTTTTTAAGCCATGACTTAGAAGATAATTTCTGAGCTCACAGAAGGTCTCACAGCATATTTTAAATTACACACTGACATACATCTCGTCTTCATAAAGTGTAATCGGGTCTCAGTCTGTTCAGGGAGGTTACAAAACAATTTTTGATTTCCCACAAATTGACTCTATGGTGAAAACAATCTGTGACTTGAAGGAAAGGCAACAGCTTTGCACTTTGAACTTGAAAGAGCTGAAAGCTTTATTTAGGTTATGGTGCTGACTGCAGTTGTCTGCATATCAGAAGAGCAGAGCAGCCTGTGCCTGTCTTAGGAGCAAAAGGAAAGAGATCGGAATGCAACAGTTCTTGTACTAGGAGAACATTAGGAAATTGTTTTGTTTTCCTCAGGTGAGTTCTTTAAAATTCAAAAATACAGTAAGTAAAAATGTAAAGAAAAAAATAAGACTTCTCTGTCAGCTGAAACAAAATTTTGAGGTGAGAAAACTCAGGGATGAATACCCTGATTAATCATTTACTGCTGTAAGATCATGAGTAGTTTTGGCAGATTTTGCCTCAGTTTTCTAACCTATTGAATGTGAATAGCGATTTCTTTTTCCCTTGTTTTTTATTCCCTTTTTTTGGCTCATGAATGGGTCAGACTCTTGCAAGGGCTTGCATAGGGTGATGCTAAAAAGCTGTCCTTGGAATTTCAGTGTACTGCAACCAGAAACATGTAACAAAGGATGGCTGCCTATTGTGACAGATAAAAAGACTGTACACAAGACTTAAATGTTTATTAAGTAAAATCTGAAAATTGATTAAAAATAATATTCTCCTTCAATCTAACATATCCAAAGAAGAAAAAACCTGCAAGCCTGAGGTGATACATTGTTCCATTAGAGGAAACACATAATGCCTAAGAATGCGAGAAAGCGAATCAGAGATGCTTAGTATTCAGAAAATCTGAATGGTCTTGGATGGTTTTGTATTTCTGAAGTTTACAAATGACTCCTTCAATAAACCTGGAACATAGCATTCACTGAAGAAAACAGACATCTGGGAAGAAAGATTTCTCCACTTTCTGCTAATATTATTGGACAAATGTATACTGTTATTTCTCCAGCTTACCAAGGAAATGGAAAAGATACTGAGAGTCTACATCTTCTAGCCTACCTTTTCTCTCTTTGGTTTGGGACAGCATACATCAGCATCTGCACACACAAAATCAGACTTTGTTCTGAGTTCTTTTCAATAAAACTGCATTGATTTTCAAGAACGCACTCTCAATACCACTATGGACTTTTTAGAACAGAGTCAGAAAGCTAGAAAGAAACAGTTAAATTTTAGGAGGCTACTAGTTTTATACTAACAGAAAAATGAATGTCTATATATGTAATCAATTAAAAGAAAGTCACTTGAAATCAATGTAAATTAAAAAAAAAAAAAAAAAAAAAGAAAAAATCCCACACTTAATTTAATAGTTTTTTAAGAGAAAAAAATTTTATTCATCTTTAGGACAGTTTTGTATTTACTCCTAAAGAAATATTCCATTATTCCATGCTTCTGTGACCAATGGAATCTTCTGTGTGTTCCTTTCTCCCAGATAAGCTTTATCTGTTAGTTCAGCATCCTTTCATCTGCTGGCTTTGTATTGCTCTATATCTACCTGTACACAGTTCTTTATATTGATCTGTTTATTTGGGTTGTCCAACTCTGTTGTGCAGGTTACACAATTTATCTGTATCAACACTCCTAAAGCAGCCCAGGGCACCATCAGCCTCCTTTGTGTTTCACTTTGTGTCCACCAGGTCCCACAGTTCCTCTCCTTCCAAGCTGCTTTCCAGCTAACCAGCCCCCTCACAGATACTGCCTCACTACACTGCCTGGGTTTATTCCTCCCCCTGTGCATGGCCTCACACTTACCCTTGTTGAACTTCATGATGTTCCTGTCAGGCCATTTCTCCAGTCTGTCCGGGTTCCTCTGGTAGTCATCACAACCTCTGGCCTGTCAGCCGCTCCTCCTTGTGTTGTGATATCAACAAACCAGCTGAGGTTACACTCTGCCCCACCATCCAGATTATTAATGATGATGGTAAGAAGGGCTGAACCCAATATTGACCTCTAGGGTACCCTTCCAGCTACTGACCCCCAGTTGGACTTAATACCACAGGCTACCAAGTCTAGGCCTTTAGCCAGTTTAGAGTCCACCTCAATATCTGTTCATCTAACACATACTTCGTCAGCTTCTCTATGAGGCTCTTACAAAAAAGAGCATCAAAAAACCTTGTTGATACTTAGGTAGCCATACTGATCACCCACTACTCTACACTCATCTACCAAGACTGTAATTTTCTCATGTAAGGTTATCAGTTTGCTCAAACATGACCTCCCACCACAGCCCATGGACTTATGTATGTCCAGTTTGTTTAAATATTCCCTGACCTGATCCTCTTCCGCCACAAGTACATTTTCCTTGCACCAGGCTTTTCCCTGGCTTCAGTAATTAAGATTTCTGAAGAATAGTTTTGGCAGTTAAAACCAGGAGGAATTCAGAACCTCTGATTTTTCCATGTCCTGTGTCACCAGGTTCCCTGCCTCATTCAGCAGTGGGCTCACATTTTCCCTATTCTTCCTTTTATCACCTATGTACATATACAAATCATTCTCATTGTCTTTTGACATCCCTGACCAGATTCTGTTCAATCTGGGCTTTGTCCCTCCTACCAGCATCTCTGTAGGCTTAAATGCTGCCTCTATATTCCTCCCAGATCACCTGTCCCTGCTTCGACCTTCTGTACGCTTCCTTTTTTTGTTTGAGTTTGCTCAGGAGATCCTGGCTCATTTACGAACTGCTCCTGATATTTTTGGCTGACCTTCTGCTTGTAGATCTGAACTGAGAACAATAAAATCTAAAACAGATAAAGTATTTATTAAATGGTCTTCTCAGCAGTGTAACCCATGGGAGACAAATTCACAAAACTATGACCACAAAGGCTTTTAGTAATATTTAAGTAAAACATGAAGGAAATCAACACAGGCAGAAGGTAGACTCTGTACTGATAGTATCATTGTTTTTTTATTCTAAAATCACTGTCAGAGCAAAAACAAAAAGGAGTGCAGCTGCTGAAGAGATTAGGGAATTTTAATGTATATGTGAAATACTGCTGAAGTGTTGCCTCTTGTGTCTTCTGAAAGCCTTTATCGTGGTATTTCTGAGTCACTTTTGTCTGAAAATTGTTAAAAAGATCTCTCCAAGGACTGGTAGGATCCAACATGTGAAGCTTCAACAACTGCTGTATCATCCTTCTACCCAAACAGCTAAGAGCTTTCAAAAAACACATACAGGAGAAAACTCTCTCTATATTAGTAATTCACCTTTACTTAAGTGCACAACTTATTGCTTTTCAGACTGCAGGTAGTTAGTTCAATTCCCAATAAAGTGAGATTTTATGTACATTCAAGAAGTACTTAAACTGAAGCAACTGATTTAATGCTGCTGTCTGAATCATTAGTGTGCTAGCAGGGGACTCCCAAATCACTAGTTCAAGAACTGCTACTCAGACATTAAGGAATTTTTCAAAGTGCTGCACCAGCATTCAGGGAACTTCAAAGCATAAAGAACTTTTTCTGTACCCAGCAAGCTACTGACACTTCTCAATTACTGTGACGTTTTACACACATTTTGCAAAAATGTGAGAACTGCACAATGCAAAGAAGAAATAAACTGCCAAGCCTTCGGTGCTCATTGAGTACTTTTAATTACATATTAAGTTTGGCAACAATTGCAGTCACCCAGATTATTATTCAGTTGTGAGCCAATTTTGTGACCCCCTCCTCAGGGATATGAAATATAGCAGTAGAGCAATGTATTATCATCTCAGCCAGGGTACTGTCTGATTTGTGAAGGACGTGTACAAAGAAGGGCACAGAATACAGCCAGTGACTGTCGTTTGACAGAGAGAACTTTTTTCATTTTACTATTTGCTCTCGTGAAATCACATGACAAAAATAAATAAGCCAAACAAACTGTTTTCTGTTTACTGTTCACATCCACACATTTTATAACATGTACTCCCACACTACATAGACAGCATGCTGATAATTTTGAGTAAAACAGTTGTGCTCTTAGTATTCTTTCATTACTGTAGGTAGCATGGGTTTACCAGCCACCTTTACTAAAAATCTTATGCAAAAGAAAAATGATATAAACTTGGGAAAAAAGTATGGCAAAAAAATTATCATCACCACCACCTGCTGAGTTGAACTCTCTCATTAAAAAAAAAAAGTATTCGAACAGACATTTAAATTAATATTTAGGGTAGCTACTTACATCTTGTCTGTCTAGTTCCAAATTTATTTGCCACTGTAGATGTCCAAAATGCCATTTTTGCACAGTCTCCTTAAAATCCTTGTGCACTCTGGAAGCTGGTCTTATCTTCTCTTAAATAAGAGCATACAACTTCCAAGCACAATAATTCCAAACAATTCTGCAGATATGATGACTTTAGAGAGGCAGCATATTTATTTATATTTTTTTAATTAGCAGTCTGAGTTGTTGTAAGAACTGACATTTAGGATATCTCCTGTCGTTCTACTGTTGTGCTTCTGGAATACCACTGGCAAGTAGGAATAAAAATTAGATTAGTTATTAAACACAGTGTTCCTGCTGAAGTACTTTTTTGTTTTCTATGAAAGAATACAAAAATTACAGGCCAAGAACTCACTACTGTTTTGCTGTTTTATTTTTTATAGTGGAGTAAGAATTTATTGGGAAAGAATACAGCAGTACAGTGTAACTTTCATCTGCATGGTAAAGGGGATGTTTTTCATCTTAAGGACTGCAAAGATAGTGAACGCCATATGAAAACCAGTAATATAAGTCCTTCTCTTACCCCAAAACACTAAAAACTATAAAAAAAAAATAAAATTTCAACTGGAGAATGTAAACAAAAACTATATGAAAACTCAAAAAATATTGTGCATCTGTTAAAAAAAGTAAGACCAAAGTCAAGATTAATTCTGGTTTTACTAAGGATGTAGAACTCCCAGGCTACATTACAGTACCCCCTGTGAGTTCACGTAACTCAGCACCATAAATGCTTGTTAGAGTCAATGTCTTAAGTTCTCACTGGTACTGAAATAATGGAAAATATCTGTACAAATCTTAACCAAAAATAAACTTGAGTGAATTTTTCTGATTCCTTTATTTATTCATTTTCTTGCCATTATAGCTTCTACATTTTGTACTGTGTTTATCTTAGGCACTTTTAAAATATGATCTTATTAAGTATCTGAATTTACTCATAACATTATTATAATTATTAGCACATTCAAAGGGTTTGGAAAATAAAATCTGATAAGGGTTATGTTTACACGCACTTTCAGTCTCCCTGAAGTAACTGAACAGATTCAGATTAATCGATCTTCGCAAAATTTAGACCTTTAAAATGTCTCAAGCAGCTAGTCATTTAGACCCTCTTTAGGGTCAGCAGAGGCAAACAGACATCTGTAACAGGTCAGACAAGTTGCTTACTTCTATCCTTCAAATATAAGAGCTACAGCCAGCATCTCCAGCAAAAATGATTTTTACGTAAGCATTCTGTTCCTCATGCTGGACCCTGAGCACATTTTTAACTTGGGAATCTTAAGTTCTAGCTCTGCCAACCAGAAACTTCAGAACAGTGTTACCCCTGCAGTTTGGGCATTCTGTATTGCCTCACAACAGATGAAAAGGTTCCAGAGCTGAATAGCTGAGGCATGTTCTCTCAGATGTGTCTTATTGCAGCTGAAGTCAGTCTTGGAAGGCAAATCATACATAGACAAATTCCTCCCCCAATGTCACATATCTTTCCCTGCCTCCAAATGACACATATTGGTAGAGGTTTTCATTAGGTACTGATCCCCGCTTCTTCAATCTTTCTGTGCCTAGCATTATGTTCTATTATGTGCATTTTAGGGTTTTTCTACAAAACACATCTCATTCTAAAAGCTTTGCATGCATACTTAAAAGGTCTTTCATAAGAAAAAGTAGGTCACTTGCCCGTTATTTAAGATGGAAATAAAAATTTGCTATAGCATGCCAATTCTCTAGGCCTGTTCCCTTTAAAAATTACATGGTGTGTCCAGTGAAAGCACAGGAGGCTTTCTGATACCTGTACATTAGCAGTCATCACTAAAAACACAGCATGAACAAGTTGTTTCACAGAGAAAGACATATAAATTATTCTTCCTACAGATTTGTGTTTTTTTTTTTTTTTTGTTTTTATGACAATAACATCAGCTTCCCAATATCCCTACCACATCCCTACTAAACAAAAGATTGCACACACTGTGCCTGCAGCTATTTGTGCACTGAAAGGGTGGTTAGAAAAACTATGGTCACTGGTTGATTAGCTGCTACAAATACAATGTGTGATGCTCAGGTCCTGTCCTGTCTGTCCTCCCCTCGAGGGAACAGCAAAGCTGCTCCCACATTCAACCCATTAACCAGTTTCCCCACAAACCATGTACAAACACAATGACCCTCAAGACTTCTTCTTTTCTTTCACCTGCACTACATACTGACAAACCAATTCTGGAGGGACTGGCAAATAGAAGCAGGCAGCCTTACTAAACCACATTTAGGAAGGAAAACAGGCCAAGAGCAACTTAAGCATGCAGTGAAAATGTAGATGAAGAATTAATTTTATATAGAAGTAGTAAAACAGTTGTTATGAATTGTAGGACAATACACACTGATGGACTATAATTGCTATGCAGATTCTGTACTGCCACTCTGCCAAGATAGTGTTGATTGACTGAGCTCTGTACAGCACTGTGCATGAGAACGAGTTACAAAATTGTTCTTCACACTATGCTTGCCATATGTGCATGCCTTTTGCTTAAATAAGCTATATGAGGTGTCAGTACAATTTTAGCACACTTGAAAACAGAATGCAAATTCAAAGCCTACAATTGCATCCATATCACCATATGGTCATAACCATAGAATATATAGGGGGTGAATGCAATAGGTAGTCCCAATTTTTTGCCAGAACTCTAGCTTTAGTTTAAAAAATAAACTCCATAATTTCTTACTTGAATTTTAATCATTCAGTATCTTTTTCATGAAATGGCACATGCATAATATAATAAATCAGTACAGTGTCCTTACTAACAGAAAAAAAATCTAAAAACCCCAAGTACACACCTAAGTGTTGCTCAGAGAAAATCTAATAAATCACAAAGCTTGAAAAGAAAAAAAAAATCTACTTTTCTACTTTAGAACTCATCATAATTCTTCTTAACTCACCTAGTTCAAATTTATTTTTCCCCCCACACTGACTTCATCTGAATTTTATTCCATCATAAACATCTGAAGCAAAATAAGTTATTTCAAACAATGTAAGATGAATTTTTTGGAACAGCAGTCTCGTTTTATAATTCAATGCACAAGGTAAGAAAAATATATGAATTAGTAACTGAAAAGATTTTTTTTTCACTTGAATAGTTTCTAAATTATTTTTGTTATTTAAGCCAATATGAAGTGCACACTCTTAAGTGACAGCAAGTTTACCTGGTCTGAATTCTTCAATAATAAATATGTATCACTTTTTATTTATTTTATTTTCTAGCAGTAAAAGGTTTTTTTATATATATTTGAACCATCCTTGTAGAAAAAATGGATAAAATCTAAAAAATGGAAGTTGGAAAGTTAAGTTTTTCATTAAAAGTTAATAAAGAAAAAAAATATGTTAATACTATTCAATAATATGTTAATTTATCTGGAGAAGATAATTATCATTACAAACTTACAATAGTAAAAATGAAATTAAAGAATTGGCTGAGGCTATGACAGAACTAAAATACAAATCTAGTAAGAGATATCTTGAACAGCACATCAGAATAAAACATGTATAAATACAAAAAAAATACATTTTCAAGATTTATTGGAAACTTAAAACAACCTGTTTTTCCTTCTATTGCTAAATTAAAAAAAAATACTACTTTTGAAATCTATACAAATATTTCAGTTTATAGTAGTGAAATAAATTCCAATTAATTATCAATATTATTTGTAGACTGTGTGAACATAACATCCAACCAAAAGATTTAAAAAATTAAATGCAATTGTCAATGTACTGGTTTATTTCCTTCAAGAGTTTATATTAATAACAAATTAATAACACATAATAAAAATTACTCTTCACAACCACTGAATAATCAGCTTGTTTCAGAAAATAGTAAGAGCATAGATTAAATTTCTGTGTGATGACAGCAGTCCTAGTCTGGAAAAATAAGGCAGCTCTGCATTTGCTTGTTGTTGGTCTCTTCTTGTAAAAGGAAATTTCTTTAAACTGTTTCAAACTTCTCATTAGACCAAAGGTGAAATACTGACTTATTTTCTCCTCCTTTGAGTTTACAGCTCTTCCAAAAGATAGCTGCTTACCTCACTAGACTGATTAATCAATTAATTGAAACAAACAAAACATCCTAGGTAGTCTTCTGATGCTATAATAAGAAAAATACAGTTTACCAAACAGTCTTGATATTCTTGATTTTATCAGCTAAGCAAATTTTCTCTTCCAGTTCCAAACACACTTATATCAACTTGTTAGATGTCAATATTGCAGCATCCCTCAAACTTCAGGTTCTTCTTGATCAAAGATAATTATCTTTTCTGTTGGGAGGAGTATTTCATACACCATTATCTCACAACCTTAAAATAAATAAGCAATTCACAGTGGTGAAGGAAAAATTAGGTAAAAGAGGGAGCACAACTGTTAAGAATGACAGAAGATCAAAAAACAAACCACCAAACACAAACCCACAAAGAAAACCCACTTGTATCTTGAAGCCAATCCAGAAAATTAAGTAACATTTTCCCCAGAGATAAACTATGATAAGGATAATGAATGCAATTAAACCATCCTATTATCCACCCAATTACTCCATTTTTGTAAGATGGGATACACATGTGCATATTCAAGTGTAGACTGAACTTCAAATCTATGGCTTAGGTAAATAACAGCATTCAAGGTGTAGAAAGCACACTCTCAATTATGCTACAAACGATACACAGCTGGCAATGGAATCAGCAACAGCTGCAAATAAACTGGTACAGAACATGATTTTACTTTATCTTCCAGATGAATCATAGTTATAGTCTAACCAGCTGCAACAGTCAGATTCTTTATTTTGTACTATGCACCACCTAAATCTCAGTTTCTAAAGTTTTCAGTAAAGAGTGTGTGTTCCTGTATGCTTTGCTGAAACTTATCAGCATAAAATACAACAATAATTAAGTGAATGAAGCCAGGGTGTTAACCTCAATAGGAACCTTGCATTCTACATTCTGTAGAAGGAAACATTAATGATTGCAGTTAGTGAATGATTGGAACTGAAGTAACATCATGGCCTTTGAAAAAGACAAGCAAAACATTCTCATCAATACCTATGATTCATCTGATTATCTGCAAGGCCGTGTCAGAGCAGAACTAATGGATTACATTCCTTGGATCATTACTTGGCAGAAATGTAGTGTGCTGCGCAAGATACTTTTTTATAAAAGATGTTCTTCACTAGAAAACACAATTTTAAAAACCCCAAACATAACAAACAAAGCCCAAAAAACTTGTGAAGAAATTGAATGGAATATCAACAAACTCTCCCTTTCTCAATAACAGCAAAACTTGCTTTTGCATTTCTTGCTGTTGCTTTGCTCGGTTCTGATCGATTTTAAATTTAGTAATATTTCACTGAAGAAAAAAAAAGTAATTTATACTTATTTTTTGCATTTTATTCTCAATTTTGAGACAAGGGGGGAAAACGCCACGCTGTTTTGATAAGCATGTCTACTCTTAACTTGCAATTAACAGGTTTCACTGGCAATTTTCAGCTGCTTGACTAAACATAGAACTAGTTTGTACACACAGCTGATTATTGTTACTTTAAAGCTCCTCAGACACAAGATTTAGATGTGTAAAAATTCTCCATACAGTCTTATGTAATAAATGCTGGCTATTGCACTGTTAAATCAATTGAGAATTTGAGTTTTTATTATTTTTTTTCCTCTTAGGAAGCTAAGAAATAAACAATCACATGTAGCTTACTGAAATTCTTTATACTGAAGATGGATTTATTTTTTAAAAAATAAAATCTCAAACTAATTTTTGTAACTATGACTTCAATTTTTTAATATCTATTTTCTATTTGAAGCTTTGTTTAACAGGACCTCTGCTCACCTAAGAAAATTCTTACCCTTCCAGTCAAAATCTCAAGGTTTGAAGAAATAACACGTGCTTGACACTGTTACTTGGTCCCAAATTTATATCTTTAGTGTCATTAATTTTTCTCTAGTTATAAAAATTGTATAACCTCAAAACCACTGTATTATAGAACTGTCTTTTTTAATAACACAATTTCTTACATAAATTTAAACATATTGGGAATCTACATCTCCAGGCTATTTTGAAGACCAGTATATCCTTTCCTGTTCATCACAGATACCAACAGCTGTTTTAAAAAACATCCAAAACCCCATCCAGCAAGCAGAAAGCTAATACAGATTTCTCCCAGAAGCCAAAGCACCTCCAAAGTAAGAAACACTCCTGAACTACACTTTTTGATGCTCTCTGTAGGATGAAAGGGAGGAGATGGTGTAGCAGCTTGTTTTGCTGTCACATGGGACACTGGGTCTGCAGAAGGCATGCCAAAGGGAGCGTGGCACTGCACCAACAGTGCTCCCTCCAAACCTTTCTGGTCTGGGCCACCCACAGGCACTCGGCCTCAAATGCACCTCAGTCTTGCATCCAAGCTGCCAGTAGGGTTAAGAGATCCACAAATCCTACAGCTCCAGGGACATCAGGGCTGAAGGCTTTTGCCCTAGAGTCCCTGGATCTGCAGGTTTTGTGACTCTCTGAACCCCAAACCTAGTGCATTTTGAATTGCAGAAGTGGCTGCTAAACAATCTTTGAAATAATCTGGACAATAATTTAAAACATAAACAAAATATAAAACTAAGAAATAAACCCAACAGAACACATTTTATGAACCTAAATTAATTCCCAGCCAAGTAAATTAATAACATATCTGTTTTACACATTCATAGATATTTGAAGACAATAGGAGTGTGAAATAAATTTTATTTATACTGCAAAAATAAGTGTGACTTATCTTCTCTCAATCTTCAAGTGACTCTCACTTGACAGTTTATCACACCTAAAGATCTTTTTCTAAGTATTTTAGGGACTGAAATTTTAAAGCTGTTAAAAGTAACTTGTCAACCACAACAGGATTCGAGTAGTTATCATTTGATTAGGAGAAATTCCAAAGAATTTCTTTAGATATTAGTTCAAGCTTTAATAAATTCTAAATTTACCACCTGTAGACTTTTTGAATATGCCCTAAGCAATCTGTTCAATTCATTAGTCCCCATTTCTCTTCAAATAGCTGTTTGCTTATTGCAGCTGCTTCATTTTGTGAAGGCAGTGACACTGAAGTTCTTTTAAATCAACAGTGTTGTGCCACACAAGCTTCTAGCGTAACAAGCATTCCTCCACATACTTTTTTTTTAACCTATCTAATTACAAAAAGCAGCCAACTATTAACAGAAAGAGAGGTGTTGTAGTTAAACTTTACTATGCTCATAGAATAGAGGAACATGGATTTCAAAGGGTCCTGGTTTCTTTTCGCAAAAGAAATGCCACTATTGAAAGAGAAGGAAAGGTCTATAGTTTCAGACATAATTATTCTGAATATTTAAGTGTATGTCTAAAGTAACATAGTGATCTGACTGTGGAAAATAAATCCTTTGCTAAAATGATTCATCTTCTCTCAAGCTGATACACATTATTTTGATACACAACAAACTGTCTCTTGAAATCTAGTCTTTTGAGATTCACATATGGAAAGCTGGTGATTTTAACCACAACACAGAACTATATATCAGCAGAGCATCAAATCAGTAATCACATTGTTTGCCGTGATACACAAGCAGAAGTTCTGCAGAAATGAGCTGCGTACACAAAACCAGAGAGACAAATTCAGACCATTAAGCAAAAACAGCTGCTCCAATGAAGGTCATTCTTCATTTTCTTCTTCTGATATGAACTGAATAAGAACCTGTTGAATATCTAGAATTATTTTAAGCCACATCTTAGTAATGATTTGGAAGATAACTAAAAATGTGTAATTTTCATTGTGTATAAAGGAATAATATATTATTCTACCTGAGAGTAACGTGACAGTACGCTCACTGGACAATTTGCAATGTTCTACTGTGCTCACAATCAGTTTTCATCTTATGTGAAGCTTTTTTTAGAAGACACTCTGTTTATTTTATTCAAAGAAACTTTACCTTAAGAATGGAGTATATCAGCAAAGAAAGAAAAGGGTAAAAATGTCCACTCTCTTTCTACAAATCACTGATGATCTTCCACCAGAATTTTGTCTAGAGTAATCTGTAAAGTGTTGGTCAATCTGTCCAATGCATTTGAACTCAAAGAAGAGCCAAGAAAAGCTAGTAACATATTAATGGAATTGCAGGGACTTTACATACAAGAAAACTAAAGGAACTTAATAAAATGAAGGCCAAGAGAAAAATGATTGCTTTCTAGATGTTCATTGGGTTACAGATTTGGGACAGCAGAAAATTTTTCAGAGTAAAAGAAATTAAAGGTAGTTAAAGGTAACTATAAAAATAGATTTAAAAACTCCCAATCTCTCACTAACAGAATCTTCCAGAATTCCACATGGACAATTTCTGGCCAGCAGCCATAGTCCTTAATGTCAGGTATCTCACCATAAAAGTACACTTCAAGTAATCCACTGGCTGGGTAAACCGCTTGGACACCTACAAACAACTTATCAGTGTTCTTGATAAAGCTGATATATTCCCATATCCCCCTCAAGCCACATCTAGTTCAGACATGAGTACTGACTTCACGCAGTTCTGGCCAAGTGTTCTCACTGTGTGTTGCTCACACATTGGCAACTTGCCCATGTCAGCACAATAATGAAGCACTCTTTTCCTCAGCACCCCTTCCCTCTCTTCCCACTGGCCTCGGAATACAGGCTTTGCTGCACACTGCCTCTAGCTCTGCTGTCAAACACCTGCCCTGTCTTGCTATGCATGAAGTGCATTGGGATAACTGTGGAATCTACCCAGTGTGCTTAAGGCCAGGCTTTAAGCCTCACCGAGGCTGCCCGCAAGAGCCCTGGACACAGATCTACAGAAAGGATGAAAGAAATGTAGATGTTGCAACCACCTTCAAAAAGGGTCAAAAGAACAATCCACAAAACCTAGGGCTCATGAACCTCTGTTTCATTCCTGGAAAAAATTACAGATTCCTCTTGGTCTGCAGTCATTCTTCAGCCCTGCAGAGCGAGCCTTGGCTCTGCCAAAGGGCAGGGCAAGGGCAATGAGAACATCAGAAAAAGAGGTAGATTCTTGGAAATTTTGTGTTTATCTCATTTTAACTGGATATACTGAACCAAACCACAAGTTTTAGCATTATTGTAACTGGATTAATAATAATAATCTTCTTGTTAGATTAAAAATTAGACTACAGCAATCAACAAGACTGTCTCCAACAAGATGGGAATTGAAGCAGGCTAATCTGAAACTTGTATGCAACAAATTGATACAAATTTTATACTTATCATTTTCACTTCCCACTCAATTGTCTTCTTACGGAGATAAAAAAATAATTAAACTAAGTAATAATATGACAATACTGAAATGCTTTATCTATATCTGATAACTCCTCTTTTTGTCTTACATTACTTTCCTATATCAATGCTATTCTAATGAAGAACCTTTCCTTCTGATAAGCTAAGGACATATTTGATTTGTTATAGC
This sequence comes from Aleadryas rufinucha, assembly GCA_013397815.1. Classification (NCBI taxonomy): domain Eukaryota; kingdom Metazoa; phylum Chordata; class Aves; order Passeriformes; genus Aleadryas; species Aleadryas rufinucha. The sequence continues at coordinate 47,637 of VZTH01012659.1, read as the reverse complement.
TTGAAATAAGCAATTAATTTAAATACTTCTAAAATGTTGATCATTACTGTCTTATCATACAGTCACTCCTGCATATTTGTTCCTCTGCTACTCCAATCGCTAAGGGAACTAAGTATGTGCTGTACTGAGGGGTGGAGAAAGTCAAGGTTCCATTTCAAAACTGGCTCCCATAGGGCAAGGATACAGCTAGTAAGCTGAATGACAAAAGCTAAAGCAAAAGCTTAAAAATGGGGTAGGGGCATCCAAACATTGTTGTGTTCAGAAATCATCAGGGCAATGTGCTGCCAAGGACCCCTTCCTGACAGATGCAAGAAATTCTTAGTGAGGTGACTGCATTTGCAAGGACTTTGTGGAAGCAACATTTTGTATTTTTCACAGTCCCAATGACTGAGCTGTTTTCCATCATGGGAAGAAATAAAATCCCACATAGACCAATTTTCAGTCATGGTCACAACTTAAAATAAAAAGCCAAACCCCAAAATCAGAAACCAAACACATGCAAAGCAAATCAAAAACCTGGAAAAAAAGATGATGTGGCCACAGTTCAAATACTGGAAGTACGAACCCATATATACTACATATATAGTCAATTTTAATTTTATCTGTTGTTATTATTATTTTTTAAAAGTCTAGTATCAGAGTTCACTGAGATCAAACTTTTTATCTGGCATCTGGTACAACTTATTTAGTTTAGCTCACAACCGCAAATAAGCACAAAATCTCTTCTTATTATTTTGCATTCAGAAACAATAAACTACTATAAAAAAGACAATTTTTTTCTCAACAAATGTCATCATTTTTCACTGGCGGAGATTCCTGTATTTTCATACTAATTAAAGAAACCCAAACTAACTCAGCAATATCTAACAGCAAAAACACCAAGCACATTGCTTCAAAAGAAATTATGAAAATGCTCATGAATATTTCAGGCAAATTTCAGTGTCAAGGGATAAAAGTTCATAAAATTTCACAGCCTGAAGACATGATTAACTTTTAGAAATAGCTCCTCTTTACTAAAACACCAGAGATTAATCCAGTGCTGCAAAGTAAGGAACTTTAATGTGAGAACTGGGCTGTTCAAATTACAGGAAGGTACCCCTTTGAGATCACTAACGATGGCAGTTGAAGCCAATGGATGTGTCATGTCAGTAGTTAATCCTTCACTTATGGCAATTAATGAAAGATCCTACTGAGGATACAGGTTTTCCACCCTCAGTCCCTATCTCTATGGAGAGAAACCCAGATGTTAAGCAGGTGTTTATCTCAAAGCCTCTAAAATTACTGTTAAAATTTAAGAGGAAAAGTATTTAAGCAACAGAAAACCATCACACCAAGCCAACACTGAGCTTTAGGTTTGCAAGGCAGTATTAAAGGTTATGGTCATCAAATAGAATTTTTAATGGTTGTGCTCCATTTGAACAGGGACACAATGAAGTTGCTTCAACCCGCTTTTTTGGCAGCAAACAGTGCAGCCCCTTGAAAAAATAACATGATAAGGAATTTGACTCCTATGAACTCAGAAAATCAGACTCAGTTTCCTATTATGGATTTAAAACAAACAAAAAACCCTACAAAATCCCAAAGTGAAAACCAACTAATATTTTCTTACATATTCTACTCAATGAAACTCCATATGTTTAAATATCTTCAAAACTGCTACACCATAATGTTTCTTTTTCCATTTGAGATTGGCCTCTCATCAGAAACTTCAATAAATCTGCAACTAAAGAAATGATCAGTGCCCCTGAAGAATTGTGACTCTTTCTCATCTATTGAACTAGGCAGTTTATCATATTCTATGAATGCATAGGTATGAGATTTAAAAGCAATTTGGGTTGCAATGTTGATTTTTTTCCCCTCTGTCCAAATAGAAATATATTGCGCCATTTAAATGTCACATGATTTCTTTTCTTCGTGGAGGTACTTCCTTCCTTCCTGAGAGATTCCTTTAACTGATTCAAATAGTTGGGTTCTAAAGTTTAGATTTTCCTCTGCCTTTACTGTGTGCGTGAAATGTACAAAGATAAATTGAGTATGCTCAAATCCACAGTTTCTTTTTTTTTCTACTTTTGAAGTATATATTATATGAAGGGAGATTGTGTTATTGATTGGAACAGATGGCAGTTATTTTTGCCATTTTAATGTGTTAATATTTTTATTACAATTTTAGTGCAATTATAAAGTAAGACTTTGTCAGTAACTCTTGCAAAGGGAGCAAGTCTTTTTTTTTTTAGGCACAGAAAGTCACAATTTCTAGTAGAAAACAACAATAAATTTAGCAATAAATATATGATAAAAATTTAAAAAACAGATTTGTGGTAAATTATCTGTGATACATTTAAATACGTACTTTACTACCTACATGTTTGATATAAAACAGTTACTTCTAAAACTAAATGCAGCTTTTAGAAAGTAAGTGCAAACTTTATTAATTTAGAGAGGTTGTTTTCAGTAAAATTCAATAAAACTTTTCAATATTTTTTTTCTGCAGCATGCCATAAAAATTTTAGTTTTACTCCTTGTTCTGAACCCTCAAGAATGTGTTTGAATGCCTTAATGGAGTTAGTTAAAAAGGAATGCATGCAGTTTTGGGAATTAATCTTTAAAATACCCTATCCTGCTTGAAGTGTCATCAGTAATAGGTACTTTATGTCTAATGATATTCCCATTATGCTCCATTTATGGTTCCATTGAAATAGTCATCTTTGGCTTGTTTTCTGTACTGGAAAACAATAGTGCTTATTACATTTTCTCTGCTCCAGAGAAGAGTCATTCTCTGATACAAGCTAGTTCAGATGAAAGTTCTTTTCTTTATAATAGTTTCATTTTAGGATAATTTAGTATTAGAATTTTACTGAGGTTTTTTGTTGGAGAATATTCAATCAACAACTCTCTAAGTTAAAATATAACTGCAGGAGTAAAAGTAAAAGATAAAGAGCAGAAAAAATAAAACCTAATTGATGAAAATAGCATCCACAGAGGAGCACTTCAGCTATTTAACAACACATATATGATGTTTTGAGAAAATGGAAGGTGAAGCACAGCTCAGTTGTGGTGCGGCTGTGTTTGTAAGAAGATCCTTTTTCCTACACGCTGCTTCACGTTCCACAAGAGCTCCAATCCAATACATAATGCCAATACATACATGAAATCACAATTCACATTTCACTGAGCCTGTGCCAAGATGGTTTTCAGCCTAAATTGATAGGATGCCAAAGAGCCTGATGAGAGAACAAAATGATAGACAATTTTTTTTTTTTTTATGACACCAATCCTGTGCTGTATATGATGGAATATTTTACGTACATTGTGAAAGTTACTTAAAATTGAATATAATATAAAAAGATCTTTTCTTGACCGGGAACAACCCAAAAACCTACTGTGTTGAAATTAATCTTTTATGTTTCTTTGAACCACTCCGTCATTTAAGTGGCTTTCCATTTAGAAATGTGATAATCTGTCCTAAAAGCGATAAAATCAGGAATTGTTCCAATTATTTTCTTCTCTTGTTGCAATCTCTAACTAGAATCACAATCTAAATATAATAAAAACTACGATGATACATTCCAGGAACATAAAACACAGCACTGATCTGTAAAATACTCAGGGAGAAGTAAATGAACACACGCATGAGTAAGAGGTCCTAAACACTTTTTTGATAAATTCCTCCCTGAACTGACTAGAGGAATTTTTATGCTTTCTTTGATTGAGTCTATAAGAAGCTCTCCAAACTCTTTTTTACTCATCTACTATGGTTCAGTATCCAAGAAAGGTGTTTGGTAGAAAACCCACTAATTATAACAGAAAGACAAGGAACTAGAGCTGAGATATTTTATATGCTTCATTTGAAATTCAGAGTAAGATAGTGTTACACACACACACATTGATGTTCCATGAAAATGTTTGTGCAGAGCCAGGCACCACACTGGACAGGCTGAACTGCATTTCTGCTGTTCACAATAAGAGCAGATAACTCAAGAGTTGGGGTAGGTGCCCTGCTGCCCCATGAAACTCATTGTGAAATAAAACTAACCACATCATCAACAGAGTCAATTTAACCTAAAATGCATGTACCAGACCCTTCGGGATGTGTGCACGTATTCTGGATTTATTTACTTCCTGCAAGAGCACGTATACAGCATGCAGTTTTTCATGGCTAAGGCGATGCAATTATACAAGTTCTTAATTAAAAGACAACAAAAAATTATTTTCTTTTTTCTCTTCAGTATGAAACCTTGAATGAAAGAATATAGATGGGATTCACTTTCATCTAGATTTCTTGCATCTCTGTTTATGAAAGCTTACTTTAAGATGTAAGACCTTATTTCCATCAGATTCGTTTTCATTAACACCTTTCCAACGGTAGAGCACGGAAGTTATGTAATAATCTACCAATTTTCCTCCCTGTTTTTATATTCATTAAATCTTCTTTCCTTAGAAATATTTATCTAAATATTAGATATTAGAAATATTTATCTAAATGCAAAAGAAAGTATGCAAAATGTTTTTAATGTGCTCATAGAACACACATTTACATCAANGGTTCAGTATCCAAGAAAGGTGTTTGGTAGAAAACCCACTAATTATAACAGAAAGACAAGGAACTAGAGCTGAGATATTTTATATGCTTCATTTGAAATTCAGAGTAAGATAGTGTTACACACACACACATTGATGTTCCATGAAAATGTTTGTGCAGAGCCAGGCACCACACTGGACAGGCTGAACTGCATTTCTGCTGTTCACAATAAGAGCAGATAACTCAAGAGTTGGGGTAGGTGCCCTGCTGCCCCATGAAACTCATTGTGAAATAAAACTAACCACATCATCAACAGAGTCAATTTAACCTAAAATGCATGTACCAGACCCTTCGGGATGTGTGCACGTATTCTGGATTTATTTACTTCCTGCAAGAGCACGTATACAGCATGCAGTTTTTCATGGCTAAGGCGATGCAATTATACAAGTTCTTAATTAAAAGACAACAAAAAATTATTTTCTTTTTTCTCTTCAGTATGAAACCTTGAATGAAAGAATATAGATGGGATTCACTTTCATCTAGATTTCTTGCATCTCTGTTTATGAAAGCTTACTTTAAGATGTAAGACCTTATTTCCATCAGATTCGTTTTCATTAACACCTTTCCAACGGTAGAGCACGGAAGTTATGTAATAATCTACCAATTTTCCTCCCTGTTTTTATATTCATTAAATCTTCTTTCCTTAGAAATATTTATCTAAATATTAGATATTAGAAATATTTATCTAAATGCAAAAGAAAGTATGCAAAATGTTTTTAATGTGCTCATAGAACACACATTTACATCAAGAACTAGAAACAGCACTTTATGAAGATCTAAGGTCCTCAGTTCTACACCTGTTATAAAACTATTCTTTTATTGTTTTCATGATTTTTCAACTTCAGAAAATTTATTCAGTTTATGCCTCTGTTATATTAAGTATGAAATCATCCTAAATAATTGTGTATTTTTATGATACATACACTAAACTGTATATATCAGATCCTGGAATTTATAAAATGTATTTGAGAATCTCAGAAGAACAGATCAGTCTCATACTGAATTTATTCTAGTTAGCAAGCTGCAACTGCAGGCACTGAAACAATGAAGTTGCTCCAGAAGGAACAGAATAAATCTGAGATTGCTAGTATAAGTCTCATTGCCACAAGATATTTAGGAGGCCAAAAGTACAGATGTGTTCCACTTCACAAGGACAACACTAGAAGTGACTATTAATGTGATGGATCTTCTTCATAGAAACCTAAGAGTGTATGAACTACAGAAGTTAGTAGAAGTTAGTTACTAGAAGAAGAAAATGTATGAGGAAGGTCCCTTAGTCCATGTTCTTTCCTTATATTCTTCCGTTATCATTAGATAATTGTCACTGCCAGTGACATGGTAGCTGCCTACATGTAATATCAGTTTGACAGTGTCTAATAAATCTTATGTTGTACTCCTACTCCTGTGCTTATGTCATGTCATGTCATCTCACTTTCTTACAAATGTTATTCAGCAAAATCACAGCCTCATATACTTTTAACTTTTCAAGTAGGAGACCACCATAGGCATACTTAGATGTAAACCAGTTTAGTTCCTCCCCGAGTTAACATGTTTTTGTGTCTCCAGTGTTTCAGAGATCTCTGAAGGAAGCTCATTACACAAGATAGACATGCCAAAACCATATTTTAACTTTGCAGAGAGGGACACATTTACAGAGAATCATAATATGATTCAATCAAGCAATATATTGGATTTTTTTCCTGAAAAACACTTTTCAGTGCTCATCAACACTATTGAAAAGTTAATCATAATCCAACTCTATAAAAATAGGATTATCAGTCCATAAAAATTGTCAGCCTCAGATGTTCTGTGATCAGTAGGTGTCCTCATTATTAAAGTAACCAAAGTTTCCAGAATAAAGCCACAGATTTTGTCAACAGAACAGAAAAGTTAATAATACTGCCAAAAGACTCAATTTATATACTTTAAAACAGACATCCAAAGATGCTGCTAAAACTTCCCATTATAGAGAGAAAATAGCAATATTATTTGCAGTTACAAGTCTATACTGTCAGAGCAGTTAGCAGCTAAAATCGAATTAGATTTGACAATCAGGATTTCAACTGCAAACTCATTTTGAGTAATTAATATAATTAACAGTCTGAAACACAGAGAACAACGTATTAGCACCATGAACATATTGTTTGCTCAGACGAAGTGCTTTCACAGTGCTGTTTAATTGCTGTGACTTTTGCTTCAGAGACACTACAATTAATATATCATGTTACTGATAGAGCAGAGAGAGGAAAATATGTCTCGATTACTGTCAATTTTTTTAAAGGCAAAAAACATAATTAACAGTTATAAAAACCCCCTGCTCAATAATGTGAAGAGCTACATACAAAGGTTGAGCATCTACATCGAAAACTCTCCTATTTCAACATGGAAATACCAAAGCTTGATTACATGCCAAACAGCACGCAACATATACCGAATATTACCACAGGCCTAGTTGCAGAGAGTAAAGCCTCACAGATTGGCAAGGATAATCATCCTGCTGGAGAAAGAACATTTCCTAAGGGCAAAGTTCTTTTAACAGACTCATGATTCAGGAAAATGGAACAAGAACTCTAATACATTTTATAAAACTGATTACAAAGGTACATTAAAAGTTGTTGCCATCTCATTGCTAGTGAGCACCAACTCCCAGAAGCGTGCTAACTTAAAAATTTTATGCAATGTCTTAAAAAAAAATTTCTGCATCTCCATAACACATTCTTTTTGTTTCATTGAGAAAGGAACAGGAAGTGCTAGCTAAATCATATCAGGAACATGAGTAAGATTTGCTCCTACAAAGGTCTTCAGCAAATTTTCAAAATACTGTGTCTGTTATCACTACCACTTACTCCACAAATCATCACTGGGAATAAGTCAGTCACTGTCTCACAAAGCACTAAACTTCTACAGTCCAAGCTGAAGAAGGTATCTCCGGAGATCCAGGATTTCATCATAAGAAAGGGCCAGGAGACAACATGATCAAATACAATTAATTAGTTCTGACTAAAACACAGCTTTGTTTGCTAGGCAAAGGTCATGCACAGTATTGACAGTCTGGCAGAAAAAAAAGTAAATTGCAAAACGGAATGGAAAGCTTTTCTCCTGAAGGAGCAACCTCCAGCATTGCTATTGCAGTGGTTCTTAAAAAGCGTAAATGCTTTTTCCAAATACGGATAAAAACCAACATTTATGTCAAAACAGGTTGCTTTTTTTCCTCCCCACTTCCTTTCTTTAGTTAACTTGGCTGGTGTAGAAAACACAGATGATAGCAAAAATCCAGGAAATCAAATCCAGCAAATCAAATCCATTAAATTCATAAATAGCTCTTTTTTTTTTTTCACAAGGAGCTATGAACAGTCTAGGTATTTTTCATTAAATTTCAGAGAATATACAAGCTTTTATTCCAAATCCAAGTGCGCTATAGAAAGTAAGAGTATCTTCAGCCTGGATTATATATGGATTCTTTCAGAATTTCAGTGATCTGTGTTGCTTTGAAAGTGTACTTCTGTGGGCTTGAGAGTCTAAATAGCTAGCAAACTGTGTCAACACTAACTCAAGAGAACACTGGCATGCTTAAACATTATACTATTATTTTCATGAAGCCCTGAATTTTACAATACTTTGCTTTATAGAAGTAATCCTGCACTGATACAATACACCATTGCTCTACAACAGCCTTCTGGATGGCCTTCATTGGCTTCAAGTTCCGTTACTATGAACAGGAAGCTGAAATTAGTTGTACAAGCAGCTATCACCTTACAGCTCTACAGTGTGTACCCTGGTGCCCTTGACTGATCACTCAGACCCCAGCATTGTGAAAAATCTGTCCTCATTTCATGCAACAGGAACCCACACTTAGGAGGCTGCACTGGAACCACTTACAGGTACATCTCAACTTCCTTGTAATAGTTAATTGGTATCACAGCCCTCCGTGCCACTGACACGTTCCACTCAGTGCAGAGACCCTTTCTGTGTGCCCAAGTAATTCTGCATATTGATGATGATGACTTCAACTGTCCCAATCTCTGATCTCTGTTCCAATGGTAAATTCCATTTAGAGATGAAATGTTTTGCTGGTCTGAGTCAACAGGTAAGAAAAGAACACTTTAAAGCTACTTTGAACTACATGAATTAAAAAAAGCAAAGAACAGTTCAGGTGAGTCAGAATAGCAAGGCAATGATATAAAATGTTTGATAGCTGGAAGACAACTAATTTTAGTAGCTGATCATGTATTGCAGAAAGCAAAAATTCAAATAAAAAATTAAATTCAGTAGCTTGAAACCAACAACTACCAAACTATTTTTAATTTTCCAGAAAGACTGGGGGTTTGCAGAAACAGCAAAATGAAATATCCTACAGGAACAGGAGAGCTGAAACTCTAAATTGGCTTTCCCCAATATTGTCAGAAGCTGCTTTTCATCTCTTCATTTTGCTGATAAAGAAAGGCTAGAAATGGCTATTGTTTTCCACCCACAGTTTGGAAAACAAGGCAATTTGAGACTCTGAACTCAGTGATTTTTCTTCCTATCACACATGATCTATAAGTTTCATTACTCTATGATCTTTGAATCCTCAGGCAGAAGTTCTGTTACATAAAATAAGCCTCCTAGAAACTGAAACAAAACCAGACATGCATAGAATTCCAAGCAAACACAAACATCTCTATACAAAGCCTTGTTGCATTTTTTTCTACTTATCTGAGCTCTGCCTGTAGAGCTGCTACCCATTGTCAGCTTGCCAGCAGGTGCTATATTCATACAATTTGTTCATTCTTGAGTGCAAGTACTTTTCTCAAAAGCAAAACAAAACAAAACTCAAGCAAAAAAGAAAAACAACTCTCCACAGTGAAGAACCAAGCAATCCAAGCACTTCCCTCTGGCAGTATAAGCCATTTTCTTTTCATTGGCTTCTGTGCTGGAAGCTGGTTTTCATGCTCCTCATATGCTTGTTTTCTTCTGCACTGGAGGGCAGGCACAATGGTGTAACTTAATGTAGATTGAGGAAAAAAGAATTTCAAATATTTGTTCCCATTATTGAAGTGTCATCATAAAAAACCTGGGAATATTTAAAAACTTGAGATGGGCTGTTTATTACCAGTGTCTTTTTTTCACTGAGGCCTCATTCACATATCGCAGTCATGATTGGTAAAGTTAATTTATTGTTCTTTGTTCTCTGGGGATAAATGAAAGAATTCAGTAGTTAGAAACACATAGATGGTAAGTGTGGTACACTATCTAGTGACAGCAGAATCACAGGTAAGCTGTGATTGCTCCTACACTTTTGGTTTTGTTTCGTTTTGTTTTGCTTTGTTTTCATAGTCTTTGTCAGGTAAGTATACAAGTCAGAGAAGAATTGCTTTTAAAGAAACTACGAGAAAGCAAAAATACTGAGGAGGAAAGGTTCCTAATAATTCAGATTATAATTTTAGACATATTTCCTTCACACGATGTACCAACCCTCCATGTACCAAGAGCAATTTTGCTAGACAGGAAGACCACTCAAAGTAGGCATAGTACAGGGTTTGATGTTTTTTTTTCCTGTTTAGAGTACAATATGGTGTAACATAAAGCAGTTCATGACCACAGGAAACAAGTACATCTAGTACAGTCATTGGCCATATCCTGAGGTAGCTCTAAAGCTTAAGACTTTTGCTTCAAAATAAGACGCAAAACAAAGAAAAAAAATTGAGATGCTGAACTTTATATTTGCAATAAGCACAAAAGTGAAGCAACAAGGGTTGAGGCAGTAAACTGTCCTGAAAGGGACTCTGATTTCAAACAATTGCCTGCCTGTTTTGGTATGCCGAATTCACTAGGCATTTCCATACCTCTGGGAATTTCTTAATCATTGGAACATAAAGTTACGTCTTTTTCCTGATTATTGCTCAGCATAATTATTATAATGTTATACAAAATGAAAAGGCCTGAAGCAAGAACACTTTGATGGAAAGAGCACACAGTATGAAAACAAGAATATCAAAACCAAAAGTGATGAAAAGTTGAAAAAAAACCAGGTTCTAACCCTCATCTTCTCTGACTCAGAGTACAAAACTTGAAACTGTCTCTGAGATTCCTGCCTTAATTACTGACTGGTTGTGTGTGTGTGTGTGTGTGTAATTTCCGTCTACAACCTAAAAAATTATGTCCAACAAAACCATTTTTGTCTCTCTGCTTTTTCATACTTTTAAATACCTTTTCCCTTCTACTTATTTTATCTGCCTTTTGCCCCCAGATTTTCCTAATGAATAAAGGGGAAAAGGAAGAAAAAGAAAAAAAGAAAAACCAAACCCACAAGTGTTAGGTATAATCTAAAACAAAAAAATGTTTTTAGGTTTTTTTAAAGACAAAATTTAAACAAGACTTCTTGCAATAAAATACAAATTTTAATTCTAAATATCCAAGTGTTCATCTGAAAAACTTAAAAAACCCACCCAATGAACCAAGTTTCAAAAGACCTTAACATTGCACTGAATTGAACAGCAGTATCTGTACTGCAGAAATACTAATCTAGAAATAAATGATGACTATATTACATTCTCTTTCTATTAATATATAGGAAAGAAAAAGGAACCTGGATGCAGATGATGTAGATTGGAATTCTGTCCCTATATTCAGTTTGATCATGTATTCTACAGAGGACTTAAATCTAGAGTTAGCTTCTTATTTTAGCTGAAGGTTAAATCAACTGAACTTATGTTTCAGTACTTCTTATTTGAAGGTGGAGTTATCCTGGTCCTCCTTGCAATCACTTGAGAAGTTTTCCTTTTAACCTTATTATTATCATTTTTCACAAGGCAGTAAAAATATTAATAATCAGTGAGAACAATATACAATTATGACACCAATTCCAACCCTCTAATTAAAAAAAATAAATTGCTCTTCTGTCTATCAAAAGCTTCATGATCACTTTATCCAGGCTTGACATGTTCACTGTGAATATACTGCTCTCTTTGTTACTATGCTATAAGAATGGCCAAAAAAATCTTTTCATAATTGTATTTAAATACTAACATCACAAAGTTGTTTTAAATGCTTATATTCATATTTTAAATTATAATTGTTTGAAGCTCTGAGTAAAATTCTTTGAAGTCTAATAAAATAAACTCTTCTGATATTACTTTTATTTAGCAAAGGAAGTGAAAATTTATTTTTGTTAAATTTAATAAAATGCAGTTATGCAAAGAAGATACTGGAATAATACTGGATTGCAATATTGTGAAGCACATGCATTATTCAATTTACATTTGGAAAATCAATTCAGAGCATAGCACACTCTCAAAGATATCCGAAAAAATAGTAAAGATGGTATTTCCGAATGTTCATATACATGAACAATTTTCCTTGGGATAATGGCATGTATGGATGCCTGGTGCAAGCAACTCATGGTCCACAGAGACACAGTAATCTTTCATAAAGTGAGAGCATCTAACTGCAGAAGTGAGCAAAACCAAGTCCAAGTTGGGCAGGGCAGAGCTGGAGAATGGGGGAAAGAGCAAATGGACAAGTTCATCTAGGGACACCATAAGACCAACATACAAAAAGCACTTTGGAAGAGCAGACAAATCTCACAGCAGTGAAAACTGAGGTGTTGGTAGAGCTCTTTCACCAGAAGACAGTCAGGTACACACTGAACATCAAAGATAAATACCTAGAGATTAACTTTCTTCCATTTTAAATTTTTTTTTTTTATTTGTCTACCACTGTATTACTTACTGAAAGACAAGGACAAGAGACATGAAAATCAAGCTATACATCATAGTGGTGAAACTGGAAGAAATGAGACTTTTCAAAGATTTTCAACAGAAATAGTAATAGGAATGAAGCAGACCACATTTTCAACCATAAACCAGTAGTATCTCTCAAAATCTCTATTCTGTGACTGTTCAGAGGAGATTTGAAAATCATGTTTCCAGGTATAAGGGGAACTGCAATCAGGCCTTTTGTACTTGGTACTGCCAAATAGTCCTTACACTTCACACAGTTGCACATCAGAAAAAAAAGGGGTGCCTCAAAAGCTGGAGAGTGTAAAATTGTGCCTATCAAACTATTTATGTCCTCTCCAGTGCAATCTCTACCATTAAACAAAATCAACTAATCAGGTGCCCTGTACATCTTTAAGTTAGATAAATTAATGATGGGCAGGGAGCAAGTCTTTCCAAAACAAATTAACTACAGAGACAGATTTGGTAAATGTATCTCTTTTAAATAAGCGTAAACCTCAAATTCACTGAATATCAATCCAATGTTCACAAAATCATTCATTTTGGTAATTTACAACTATATGGCATGGAGTAAATGCTGGATCTTCTTAAGTTTCTGTATCTGACAAATTTCAAAACAAGAACAAAAACTGATAATATGATGCAGAATTCTTAAAATACAAAATATACTCCAATATTTTTTGTGTCATAATTGTGTTGAAACCTAGATTTTCTGTTTTGTCCATCAAATTGTCAGTTGCAGAGCAAAAATGAGCTAATTTTCTTAAAAATATCATTATGCTTTACATCTCTGGAAGACTAGGGCAAGGAAAAACCACTGTCAGATGTGCAGAGTCTGGTTTAGAGGGGGCATTTTCTATTCTGCTTATAAGAACCTCAATCTATTAATAACTCAACAGAGCAACAATGCGTTTCATATAAGATACCATCTAGCTCACTCAGTAGTAATGCCAATTCTAACACTTATTTCCATAATTTCCATAAAAGCTGGGATGTGAGACATGCAATATAGGAAAGAACAATAATACACAGAGTACTGTGAAAATTTATAATACAGGTTAGGTTCAGAATGTAATGCTAGGGAGGAGCCCATAATGCATCCAACAGCCACACAGTTCTACAGCTGTAATCTCTTCCAGATACCAGTGATGCATGAATTTATCACTCTCCACACAAAGACTGGCAGAGTTTTTTTAGCTTTAACTCACACACATGTCCTCATACAAATATCTACTTAGAAATTTGCTAGGTGTTATTACCTGTGACAGTGACTCACCCAGACCAGTTTACATGCTGCCTAATGAAATATTTTCATTCACTTGAAATGTGATATATTTCTTGGAAAGTACTCTGCCAATAAAGTATAAAACAGGGAGGTTTCTTTGTGTAGGGTTTTTTTGGTAACACATGACCTTCTCAAACATGGTTACAACCTCTACATGAAACCCACAGTATTTAATAGTTCAATAATTACTAAAAAAGTAAAATTTTCCTAATTTTAAAAGTCAGGGGGGAAAAAAAAGTAGACAATTACTCCATTGCCAAGAGAGTCTCTGGGCAAGTACCTTTCAATGAACAAATATGACTTCTAATATGTGAAATACAGTTTAAGATATCTTCATCTGCAAAGTTTAATCATCGTGTAGGGGAATGTCTCATTATTTTGTGGCATTCAGTGCTTTCAAAATGAAATATCTCCTGCAAATTTGTAGCTGTTTTGGCAGGTGGGGAAAAATGATTGAAAACTTTGGTTACATAACCTTCAAGATCAAATGATGAATTATCTCTTTTGTACTTCCCTCTATTGTGCATTATAGAAATTGAGCAATTAACTGTAAGCAAATATTCATTATAGTTCTCTAGTAATTTATGTATGGAGTTATTTCTCGCAAAGTCAAACATATCAGTTTGATACTTCCATCATAAATCTTATTCATATTCTCTCTGTGGTTTCATTGCTGTCTCAAACTTTTTAACCTATATTTCAACATAAAAGAGTCTCTAATATTTTGATACATTTGTAGGAAGCATCAGTGATGTGAAACAAAAGTATGCTCTTTTTCATCCAAATCTGCCATATTTTTTGTAACTAAAAGATGTGCTAAGATTCTGTTGGTAATACACAAAGCCGTTTCTCTCTCATCCAGCACTAGAAAGTATGTCTTTCATAGGTGAATGTCAGCAAACAAAACTAGTTGTTTTTCCACCTTAATCAAACAATCTGTGGATCTATGACCATGGATCACACTGTTGTATGGTTTAATTGTGTTTGCAGAGGATATATTTTTTGCATTTTCACATTTCTTAGAAACAACTCTAGCTTTCACCATTGTTCGATTTTAAAAACATGCCAGAATTCTTTTTATTACCTAATGCCATCTTAGATTCCACAATGCTGACTTCTTCTGGACTAAGCACAGAAAAAGCCTTAAAGAAATTATTGTTTTCTTAATTGATCCACTTTTCCACTTTTGTTATGATTTGGTTTGGGTTGGTTTTTTTTGTTTTTTTTTTTCTTTTTTTTTTAAAGTAAAGTTTCTCATTGCTACATTTTAGGTGACAAAGTAGATGAAAGCGAGGGAAAACAGATTGAAAAGAAGATGGGTGAGGAATGGTTCACATGGAAATGCAACTTAACCAACTAAAAATGAATAAGTTTTAGACTCAACTTTAGTTTAGGTTCACAGTGCTAAACATCTTTTATATGGTAGGATAATACAAAGCATGTTGTTTGTATTCCATCACACAAATACTTATCTGTGAAAAACATGCAGTAGAAAATAAAAAGCCTGATCACAAAAAAGAAATCCTAATTGCTATTCTTCTAGATGGAATAAATATACTGGAAAATTCACTTCAGATGAATTTTTCATTTCATTTAAGGATTGAAAACACTTCTCCTTGAAGTTTCTGATGATACAAAGGAATCTTTGGTTTTAAAGCTACTTTGTAAGCACTGTTTCAGGTCTAGGACACGAAGTGATGTAAATATCAGCAAGAAATTCTTGGAAAAGAGCAAGGCAGCTCGTAGTCATTTATTCAAAAGTCCTTCAGAAGTGGTAAAAAATTATAACACCTTTCTCTAGTATTCCTATTTCTTTACATCACAACCAAGCTTTTTCAATTTACAAGCAATGTATCCTGTTTGGAGCATAAATCCATCTCCACCAGTTTTGGAGAGAGTCCTTCACCTCACTCATTCTTTTATGTTTCACCAAGTCTTAAGCTGAAAGCAAGGTAACTTCTTTTCCCAGCTCTACTCTATGGCTTTCACCCCCTCCTACATAAAGAACCCAGAAAACATTCAGATCACGTAACAGTGATACAGGGTAACATCCTTCTGCAGTGATATTCTGCTGAGACTGAAAGAAATTTCACAAAGAACTCTGATGAAACCTTAACCTGGAAAATTCCAGGGTCTGCTATGAAGAGTTGAGTTGCTACCCACATTTAAAATTCTGCTCATGAACACAGTATTCACTGAGCTTAGTGTCCTTATGCAGAAAAGTATTTGTTGGTTACATATGAATTAATTTTCCAAAATATTTTTTTTCTGGCATGCCATGTCCTTCTCAGGCAAAATAAGGCACTCAGAGGAAAACACGCATTTTAAAAGACAAAGAATAAAACATGAAGCCACTGCCATAATTTTATTTGAAAAGAAAAAATTATTTGGTTTTGGGAATGCTTAACGAGAACATTCTCTCCCTTCTTTTTTTCCTCTTTGCGCTTTGTGAATGGTATGTTTTGTTAAAAAGAAGTTACTTCAGACATAATTACATGCAGAAAACCTGTTTCAATCAACACTGTCACTCTTCAAAGATTTGATAATCAATACAGCTTTCCCTTACTTGTGAAATGGATGAAGTAAGTATTGTTTTCAAAAATATAAGGCACCTAACAGAATTGAAGAATTTAGTGCCCATCTCATATACCAGAAAGAAAAGTATTGCTTCAGCATATCTTAGGTCTGGGATGAAAGGAAAATGTCAGAAGGTGTTCCTCAATTCACTAATAGAAGAAAACTAAAAAATTAGTCAGCTTTTCCATTTTTCTATCTTCTCATATATAAAGTATTATAATTATGTTCTCATTAAAAAAAAAAATCTACTTAATGAGTTCTCAGTTTTTCTTCTTCCCAGTTCACTCAACTTATTGCTGGTATTTAGAGTTCTGTATCATTTCCCAGATACATCAGATACAACTCTTTTTCTTATGTCAGTCTTGTCCAATACAAATTATTTCTTCCTTTCCAAAGGACATAGGACAGATATACTCACCTCACTATGCCCTGAGTCATTTACGTCCATATTCTCTTGCTATTGATTTTGTATTCTTTTTTGTGAGCTGGGATTTGACCAGCTTCTTTCAGAATATTCTTGCTCCTAAACAGTAAGAACTGACAGCTAAATAAAATGTAACTCTTTCAGAGTTGTAATTATGGCAAGAGATATTTTTTGCTGCTTGCTACAATATTAAGAAAGAGGAATACAAAAGAAAAATGTGGCCTTTTTTTAAAGTGTTTACATTTTTTTAAAATGAAAAATGTCCACAAACCAGTGTTATTACACTGTCCTAGCAGGGATATGCTTGTATAGAGGTAGTGCGTTGGGTGTTTACAGGGCGAGTCTGCTGCAGGACTTTGCATGCAAAGCAACTCTTTTCTAATACAGTAGAGTGCTACATCTGTCACATTAAGAAAATTAATTTTCTGTTACAGATGATTAGGTAATAAGACCAGATTACTTGGTAACAGTTAATATTCATATTAACTTTTAAAGCAATATAGAATTTAAAAAAAAAGGGATTTCACATGTTAAAATATTCATTAAAGAATATTTAAAGTTATCATAGAATTAGGCAATATTTTGGGTTGGAAGGAACCTTAAAGATTATCTAGTTCCAATGCTCCTGCCATGGGCAGGGACAATTTCCACTAGACCAGGTCACTCAGAGCCACATCCAAGCTGGCATGGAGCACTTCCAGGGATGAGGTATCCACAATTTCTCTGGGTAACCTGTTCCAGTGCCTCACCACCCTCGCAGTAAGGAATCTATTTCTGATGTTTAATTTAAATCTACCCTGTTTCAGTTTAAAGACATTATCCTTTGTCCTAGCACTACATGCCCTTGTCAAAAGTCCTTCTCCAGCTTTCTTGTAGAGCTCCTATAGGTGCTGGAAGGTTGCAGTAAAGTTTCCCTGGAGCCTTTTCTTCTCCAGACTAACAGACCCAACTCTCTCAACCTGCCCTCATCAGAGGAGTGCTCCAGTCATGTGATCCTCTTCATGGCCTCCTCTGGACTCACTCCAACAGGTCCATGTCCTTTTTGTGTAATGGTAGGTTATGATACGTCTCAAGCAATGTGAATATACTGCTGGCAAAATTCTTTCAGCCTTTGAAGAAAACGTTTTCAAAAAACAGGAATAAAATCCCATAGCAAGTCATTAGTATTACTGTATTCCTTCTGCTTACTTAAAGCAGAGAATAGTATCACTATTCTCATTTGTCACAGCTCGTAAACTCATCATCTTCAGAATTAGCTCCTGTCCTCTGTGGAAGTTAATGTGAATTCATTTCTACTCAAAGAGTATTAGTTAGGACGTATCAGAGGTCATAACTGTTACCTTCTTATATGAACACTCTTTTGTTATTTCACAGAATCACAGAATCACCAGGTTGGAAGAGACCTTCAAGATCATTGAGTCCAACCCATGCCCCAACACCTCAACTAAACTAAACCATGGCACCGAGCGCCACATCCAGTCTCTTTTTAAACATGTCCAGGGATGGTGATTCCACCACCCCCCCGGGTAGACTATTCCAATATTTTATATTTATGTATATTAAAGCCATTTCTAATAGTAGATTCCCATGTACTTTCTTCCTCAATTGCAAAGCTACATAGATCATTCAGATGAATTAGAAAAGCCTGCAGAGATCACAAATTGGCAGCTGTCCTACAGACAGCTGGTCAGCACTGCTTCTTTCAGCAGACTTTCCAGTGGCTCACAATGGGTTATTCACTCTACTTTCTTTAGAAAAAGCAGCTTCTGAAGTCATGTTCTATTCCCAGACAAATACATTATAAAAGGCTGGAAGATTTAATGTACTCCGTCATCATTAGTATTGGTAAAGATTTAATGGGCTGAGCTTTCAGAGAAAAAGGCAGCAGGGAGTGGAAAAAACTTAAAAAATTTGTTGTATTTCCTTCAGTTGTTTAATAAAGCTGACCAAATTCTAACTTTGATGGTCATTAAAGATATCACAATGCCTAATATTTATGTTTCTCCTGAATACTTAGATTTATGAAATATTAGTTACTGAATTTAATCATATTTCAAAATATTGCCAAAGTTGGGATCAAAATCAATCAGATATTTTTCTAACTTGATGTCCTGTGATGGGTTGACCTTGACTAGCTACTAGACACTCTCCCAGCCACTTTCTCACTCCCTCTGCTCAACAGAACAGGGGGAGAAAATAACATGAAAAAAGTTGGTTACACTCAAGATATCGAAGGAAAGCAAACATTTTGCCCCTTGGCCATCATTTTTCTAGGCTGGATAATATAAGACTCAACTGGAAAGACAGAAGTTCAATTCATCTGGTGATCATTTTGCAACTGAATATAGAGACAGTGACACCTAACGTGGATAGGCAGGTAAGAATTGTCTTTCTCTACCTTTTCTGCTGATAAAGTTGACTTTTTAAAAATGTGATTGTTTGTAATTTCAAAAAGCAGAACTTTTTTTCCCCCTCTATTCATTACACTGCAATTGTTTCAAACTCCAGGGTCATTACTTTTCAAATGATATCTCAGGCCACATTTTTAGCCAAAATATCTGAAAATTCTATATCAGCATTTGTTCACACTTCTTGTTTTTGAGGCAGTCATTAAATAAAATATTAATGATCTCCTAAATAAGGAACAATACTATGAACTTCTCTCCAGAGAAGTAGTTCTTCTTAAAGCATAAGATATTGCCTCACATTTAGCCACTTCTATTTTATAACATTATGCAAATTTTTTCCCACTAATTGTTTCCTAGGGTACATTGCATCAAGTGCACTGTTGACATAGAGACACGGATCTCCAGAATTTATTTTTAGGTATCAGAAAATAAGTCAGCCTTGTGTAAATCATCACTACATTTCATCTGAAATAGGAGTTATCCCACCTTGGCGACCAATAGTTCATTTTATTGCTCCTAGTTATATCTGATGTTTTTGTGTATATTCATATTTAGGGGAATGTGAAAGATTTTAGATTTATGAAACACATCTTTCTGAAGAGTTTGAAAATAGTATTTTGTTCCCATAGTCTTTTAAATTTTGTTACGGAAATACATTGAACTACTAAATATAAATTAAAATGTTTTCATATTGAGAATCTGACATTTACAGTAACAAATTTCTTGAAGAGAGCTAAAGTTGCTTTTAATTCCTTCATAATTGGATCTAACAAGGCCTTAAAAAACTTTTCTCTTCATGAATGTGGTTGTTTTGTAAATGAAACTATCAAATTCAAGTCCAACTTAAAGGTAAAATGTTTAATAGCATAAATTTAGATCTGTAAGGTAACTTTGCGTCACGTCAAAGCATATTCGGACTTGACTAAGGGCCATTCATTAGTGATTATTAGACAGCAATTGGGAATTGCATTAAAGCTTGGCACAGACACGATGCGCTCAGAAAGAGTAGAAAGTCTGAAGAATAGGTAATTTGTAGGAATATGTATCCATTTGGATTCCCTTAGAAGTTTCACCATTGATGGTCAAATCACTGAGTTCAAAAACAACATCACTTAAATTGGAAGATGAAAGTAAGCAAATATAAGCTGATGGATCAAAGTAAAGTGTTTTTTTTTTCATCCTTGTTATACTTTACAGATCTTACTGAACAGCACAAATATGTTTTGTTTTGGTGGGGTTTTTTTGGAACAGACAGCATTAAAATAATCTTCCACTAGAATTAGAGCTAAGTATATATTTCCAAAAAAACCAAAACAAACTCATTTGCATCCAAAAGTAATTACTTTTCAATTATGAATGAATTTTGCTCATTTTTCTGCACTCTGAATAATCTTTGAATAATCTTTGGCATAATACTGAGTCAATATTAATTAAGATATTGCTCTATTTAAAAACCCAACCAACCAACCAAAATTAACAAGGAACAGATATGTTGATGATACTTCTTTTGACACTGACCCCACCATTACCAGAGAAGCCCACAAAATAATTATAGTTCCTTAAATTAGAAAAAAAACCAAAATCTGACTTCCTAAGGAGTGACTTACCCATTTATTTTTAAGTCAAAACATTTAAACAAATAACCAAAATTTCTACTCTCAGCTTTGAAATGACTTAGCAAAATATGCAGAGAAAAAAGTTCTAAAATAACCAACTTAGCAAAAGATAATTTGTAACACATTTCAAACAGCACTTTGAGTTTTGTAATTGCTATCTTTTGCAATGCATACTGAAAGTAACACAGTGGGTTGATGTAGTGAGATATTTTTGCTTGATTTCGCCCCATTGTCTCAGAAGCACTTGAAAATCAAAAAAAGTGAAGAAATTATCAAAAAATACCAGAGCCAGCAGACATAAAGTATTGCCACTCAGAGAATGTAGCATTGACAGAACTGATACATGAGATCCAAGGACAGCATCATAAATATTTCAAAAGAAAAACAGACTCAATATTAAAACTAACAAGCAAGCTCTGGCTAATTAATGACCACCCAGAAAAGAGGTACTCATTCAGCACCTGACAGTGTTGGGAGATGTTTAAAATCAGAACATAGTCTAATTTACTCTCAATTCTGCCAAAATAAACTCCATCCAACTAAGACTTGAAAAAAGTATCAATCTTTTTTATCAATAGTAGAGACATATAGCTAATCTTTGCCTTCCAAGGAAAAGCCCAAATATGAAAGCTACAACAAAATAAATTACATGTACATAATTCAAGTGCAAATGTTATTACTATTTGGAGCCGCAAATCATTGTAAGATAACACAAAACCCATGAATTTTGAATAAGTGAAGACAAATATATGACTTCAATGAATCAAAATATAATATCTATCAATATTGAGTGCATACAGCTTCAAAGTATGTACTGATGTCTTTATGATAATAAATTACCTTTCCAGTAATTAATTACATATTTGTCCATATAAATGAAAAAACAGGGGGGAAAAAAATGCAGTATAGAGAAATTCCACAATCTGAAGCAATGGAGACTATAATAATGCAAGAAAGTTCATCTGTCTTTACTGACTCCCTGTATTATTTTCCAAATATAACCTTCATGACAGAGTGATTTAACTACAGGAGAGACTGTATAGACTCTTTTTTTTTTTTTTTTTTTCTATCATGGACCTGGTGTAACAAGACAGCATTCCAGAAATCAGGCACATCATCTGAGTTACCCTTAAATGAGATCTGAATGTCTGTTGCCAAATAATGCCTAGAGTCATGAAGTCTCCAGTGATTGCAAAGGGTCTTGTTGCTTCAAGTATTTATTCATATTTATTTCATGCGGTCATGAAAATCTTCCTTAGTACTCCCAACATACGTTTAAGAAATTAGTGGTCCCAGTCACTTTCTCCAATTTGTAGGGTCTACTACTGCTTCTATATACCCACAGATATCCTTATCTGAAAAACATGAAGTTGGGTCTGCATTTGATTTTAGGGCGCAGACAGTTTTAACAGGTTTACAACTTTTATACAGTCACTGACCCACTGCAACCATCTTCTGTTATGTTGCAATCACACATTGAAATGAAGTGTGTGGAGTTGACCACTTCCAGTCATATTGCCTCTTATTCACTATGTGAACAGCATCATTTTAACACCTTATTTTCTTATGATTATATACCAGTCTCAATACTCACAAAAAACCAATTGGGATATTGTTGGGAATGTGTCTACTGATGAAAAAGGAGTATCTTTAATCTTTGTCTTAAAGACAAAGTCATAATTTTTTTGGTACACACCTGCAACCACTACATATTTAGTATTAATGAATGCATGTATATAAATTTAGACCTCAATGAAAACTTGGAGTTTTTTTTAATCTGCCTGACATTTTACAATCAGATTGAAAGATACACATCTGACAGAAATAATAACCATATATAGCAATGGACTTTTGCCGCAGAATACAAAACTTAAAAGTAAAGGAGGTAAGAAACCCTGAAAGCAAAGATGTACAAAAAGCATATTTTATTTTTAATTTCTTCATTTATCTTGTTATAATTCTTTATAGAGATAACATCTTTATATTAAAAAAAAAAAAAATCAACCATCCTTACAAATTTACTGTGTAATTCTCTAAGACAAGCCCATTCATATTTTACCTAGATTTAGTAAATGGGGATTTTTTTCTATTCTGTTCACCTGATTCTCATTTACTATCTCACCATTACATATTGGTATTTTTGGCTAAAATCTGAATTATGACTGAAGTCTTAATTTTCAGAAAAGGAAAATTTTGAATTAGTCCTGTGGTTGGTTTTCAAGGATGGTAATAATGTCAGTTTATGTGAGTTTTGTTTTGTTTTTAACAAAATATATTTTTTTCTGGTCCAGACACATTGTCAATATGTGTCAGAGGTCAATCAATGCCTTATTTTTGATTGGAATCTTACAGAATTTCTGAAGAAATTGTCTCTTTGTAATTTATTCAAGAACAAGCATAACAGCAATATGTAATTTAAACATTCAGTCGCATTCTCTCTATATATTTTTCCATATACATACATTTCTCATTTTCTACCTAACCAATTTTATTTAAATTTGGTGCTCCCATTTGTAGAAATAGATCCTTGGTATTTATCACAATTAGACCCTAAGTTCTAGGAATAATCAGCTTTTATTTTGGATAAAGTCTTTCCCCACCCTCATCCCATAGGAAGGTTTTGTATTTCACAGTATCAGAGAATTTTTGAATTTCACAGTATCAAAGAATCTTGGTTTTACCACAGCAAGTCTCAAGAGGTAACACAATCAGGAATTGCATTAATACTTACGAAGGGGAACAAACGTTCAGATAAATAATTGAAAGAGGGAGATTTTAAGGGCTAAAAAGGGTTTTGTTGGTTTTTTTATTACATTGCACACTGCTTGCTCCCTGTCTTCAAACACAATCTTAATTTTAAAAAGCACACAATGTGACATGAATTATGATATTTCTGTGTAGTAGTATTTATTTTTTTTAAAGTAACATGAGCAAGTCTAAAAAACTACGTGTGGGAGTTGACGCATGCTTCTGGTGCAAACTCTATGTAAGTCTGTCTGCCACTGACAGCTATGTGAGAAATGAAAGCCATGAAAGAAATATTTTTATTTTTTATAAAAGAATGAGTGATAACTTTTAGTTCATAATTTTAGACACAGTAAGAAAGGAAGCAAAGCATAAACTGTATTTACTGGTACACAAGCAGTATGTATTAAAAAAAGAAGTCAGTGGCCACTTCTTTCTCATAGTATTGAACCAACCTATTCTACTTATCATATGTGTATTTCTCTGTAATGTCTGGTAACAGCACAAACCTCTCTGATAGTATGAATCAATGTGATGAGTCACTAGCCATTTTTATGCAAAACCAAAAAAAAAACCAAAAAAAAACCCAAACCAAAACAACAACAAAAAAACCCCAAAAAATAATAAACAAACCAAAAGAAACCAAAACACAAAAAAACCACAAACCAAGAAATCTTTTTAAAGTGTCAGGACAACTTAACTCTGTCCATGTGAATATTGCCACTGTAATTTTATTGTGTCATTGATTTAGATCACTGGAAGCTACTAGTGAATTTTTTATGTTCTGCTGCTGTATTTCTTTTCTCTTACATTCTAAAAACCACTGTATTTAAACAGATCAGAACATGAGACATGATTTATGATGCATAGTGCCTTTGATTTCAACAGAAATTTTTTTAAAAATCTACATTAAATAAAGTTTGGTGGAGCTTTTGTCAGCAGAAAAACATAATTCTGGCAGGCATAAAAAGGGGAAAAAACTGACAAAGAAGCCAATGAAAGTTCTGGGGAGGCATGTTAGTGCAGAAAGTGAAGCCAAAATGTTAAAAAATGCATAATTATTTTAATATTTTAGAGGATTCTGAAGTTTTTCACCTGATAGGTGCTGAATTATGTAATGTTTTACGTAGTTGTGCAATAAACTGCTTTGAAAAGCTTAAGAACCAACAGGAAATCCTTGATCAGACTACCAGCTTCAGGAGTGGACTGCAAAACAGTCTGAAAACTCTGAATTCATGAACCAGCATGAACCAGCATGACTTAGAATCACATTTCAGACAGTAGAGAAAACAAAGATTTTCCTTCCTTTTTTTCTCAGGCAAGTAGAGATCAACACTGGACTGTTACTAAAATACCAGTCTCAGGCAGTATTACCTGTGTTTTCAGATTGACTTATCGCAAGACAAGGTTATAGAGGAAGGATAAAGTTTATTTTTTGAAGTTCTACAGGTCTGCAAACTACAAGTAAGTTAAAGCATATGAAACTCTGCCACCAGAGGTCTATCATCAGATAATATAAAGAAAAATAAATATTTTTATTGGTTACCTAAATGCTCATCTGACTTGAGTTTTAAATTTCTTTTCAAGGAGGCTTAGATACTGTCTGTAAAAGCAGTATCTTGAATGACAACAAAAAAGAAGTCTAATATTTAAAATACTTTTTAAAAGCAAAGTGCCCATATAACCCTAACACTACCTGTAATCAACTATAAAATTCAGTGAAACCAAGTCAAAAGAGATGCATTCATTAAACCTAAAAAATATATGACTGGAAGCAAATTTAAGCAGCTGCCATGCTACTTAGGACAAGTATCTTACTGGGTAGATTCTGATCTCCAGCAAAGAGGATTCCAGCCAGCTTCTAGATAATGTGAATGAATGTTTATTATTATCACACTTAAAGTCTTCCCTAAGGTCAATACAATTTTTCCCCTTGAAATTTTAGTTCATTTTTTCTTGTCCTGTTATCAGTAAATATGGAGATTACTGATCATTATTTCTTTTGCACCAGCAGTTCTCAGTAGGTTGCTGTGCACCAACATGCTGTGACTACAAGCACATGTACAGCCAACCAGAAACACTAACAGTGGAAATATTCATTTCATACCTACATTTCAAAACATCCTTATTATGTTCAGCTTTAAAAGTTTTTTGCTTTACCCTGAACAAATGCAGTTCCTCCAACTTTTTCTTAGCAACAGATAGTTTTTAAATACCATTCTCACTGTGTTCAGCAATATGATCTCTAAATTGCTTTCAGCTGTTTAAAGCATAATGCTCTATTTCATATAAATTTTATGGTCTAATTTTCCTGCATTCTGCACAGATTTGTTGCACTTTGACTTTTGCAGTGTATGTGGGTCAAAGAAACCTACTTTCTGTGCAAGGCAAGAATTTAATAGTAGATGAACTTAAACCTTAAGACTCTGACCAACTAAGGATTACTACCCCAGATGTAATTATTATTATGAAGAAAAGACTTCTGTTACATAAAAAGACCCTCAAATAATGACACAGTGACACAATGAAACTTAATATACAGATACTTCCTTGCATTCTATCCCTCAGTCTTTGACATTAAGATCATTCTTCCCCTGGCCCTTTTGGAACTACGCAAATAGCTTCTTCCTCCTCACTCTTGGACCCTCTAGGGATTATTTCTGTATGATTTCTAACATTCTGCACACCTTGAATTCTTCACTGATCCACATTTCTCTATGACATCTAAATGTACATTTTAAAGCATATTTTACATGCACATTATTTTTCTACATTATATCTCTGGTTTCCAAATCTATTTTTTTCTAAGGCTACATTCCTTAAGGATCAGTAATGTCCCACTGGTGAGCTTTTCACAGCCTTGGACACTCATAATTCCATGCCTGTATTCCTTTATCCTGAATTTTTATTCACAGGTCATAGAAAAGATATTCTTCATGAAATAACTATTTGTTACTATTGTTTAAACTACAGAAATCTAACTAGAATTTTAACAGTAGATGTTGCATCATATAAGGCTAAGTTAAATCTGAACAAATTAGGTACAGTTATCTGACTACTAGGCAATGTCTAACATAGTTAAACCAATATTCATGCAAGCCTGAAGCAAGTCCAGGTGAAGCAAACCTGCAAGTCCTAGCCTGGAGACCTTGCAGACTGAACATAAAAGGCTGCAATCCAACTATTAGCAATTGTAATCCTTGCTGTCTTCATAATACTCCACATGAAACATTATTAGAAATAAGAAAAGTCAAATGATTATCTCTTAGGTGTATGCAACAGCCGTCACATTACGTTCAAGAATAAAATCACCTATGAACTACACTCACTATCATATTTAAAAATACTATTTAAAAACTATTTTAAAAATATTTAAATTAAAAATAATATTAAAAAAATATTTAAAAATGCTATTTGCCACTCAGAAAAAAGAAATCAAGTTCACACATTCTTGGTCAACAATCTGCTTGTACTGTGTAACAGCTCCAAGAGTTTTTTAACCCATGATTTAAATTATTCCCCCCAGAATACATAAGTCATACATCTCTAGAAAGGAATGACATTAGGTTTAAGAAATATATATGCCAGAAAAAATGACATCACACACTGACTGCAACGATCTTCTCATGCAAAAGATATGCAATAAAATTCTGACATAGCTTTCAATAAAGACAGAATTTGCTACCAAGTACTTTTAGGATTATCGTTGAGAGCTCTTTCAAGTAGAGATTCTTATCATTGTGGTATAAAAAGATAACAAATAGCGCCCATCCCCTTCCAAAAGCATAAAAAACCCCACCTGAGGCCTGTTTCCATATTTTTCTATCTCCACCTATATGCCTAAATAAACATAGATGTGAATTTCAGGTTAATTGTATCTGATCATTAAAATGATAACAAACAGGCGAGGACTGTATCATTTCTTCAAAGATACTTAATGAGGTTCAAATCGTACTATTCACCTACCAAAAACTTAAGGGGGAAATATTATCCAGTTGCTGAATTGAATGTTGTAAAAAATATCCTGTATTAAACAAGAATACACAGATTCTATCACCGTTATTTTTTAATCTGGAATGAATTTTCCTCTCTATTGAATCAATTTAGCTTCTAAAGGTATTGCTAATAACAAACAAATAGTGTTTTGTTCCCACATTTCTTTCCTCCTAAAGCTGAAGTAAACATCAACTCTGACAACTGGATGTTAGAAAGGAATTTCTCTTTCAGATGCAATTTGTAGAAATGAGTGAATGATTTTTACCTTCTCTTGCATCTAACAAATCTTCTGATAATGCAAGGTCTTCATGCATCAGGTACATCCATGATGTCTGTCCCTTGCCGTTTTCTTTCTATAGCATGTAATATCCATGACTTTAGCTGTTTTATTACAGGTCTTAAGCTGCTAACAAAATTCCACAGTGCTTTCATTGGAGTGTGTTCTATGTTCTCTGATGGTGTGCAAGTGACCTAATAACTTCGCTGAATTAAACCCTTAGTGTGTATCTGCTGAAAATTGCACTTAAGGACACTCAGTTATTAAGTTTCTCATATTATTTACAGATACTTTTGGCCTGATTTTTATTTTTTAAGCACAAGTGGGCTAACCACAAACATCATTTATGTTTATTTAAATGCTATCTTTAAATACATAAATGAGATAAACAACTAAACAAGTAACACATGTAAATAGAAGCCAGCTGCCATAGGGAAATGAAGTGTAAGACTTTTAAGTTTTTTGAAAGTATTATTAAGAATCATTTCAGAACAGCTGAAAACACAATTATCTATGCAGTTTTTAAAATTTATGTCTGTGTATGCTACTAAAATTCATATTGCTTTAGAGAAGTTATTCAATGCTGCGCAAAGTCTAGGCTCATACCAAAGTGCAACATGAAGTAAGAGCAACCGAAAGACCAAGTAAAAATAATTTGAATACTTGGCAAATTAAGAGTGGCAAATATATAAAAAGAACTTGTCACTATTTTCATTAGTGAGAAGAGTTTGCTACCTTTATGCACAAGAAAATGGGCAAAAGATCTGCAATGCCTTTATTATAGGCTACTTTAGGTTTTACCCAATACTGCCAAATTATAGAATCAGAGAATTGTTAAGGTTGGAAAAGACCACTAAAATCATCAAGTCCAGCCATTAAAAAAACATTAACTTATTATCAACCAGTACAGCTGAGCTGGGTGATACAGGGATAATCTCCACCCCCAGGCTAACTTCTGTTCTCTCCACAGCTGCATTTTCTGCATAGTCAGGAATTATTTTTTTAACTAATATCTACCCAAGACCTGCTATTCCTTCATCATGGCATGAGACTGAGTCAGAGGAGGTTTAAGCTGGATATCAGGAAAAGGTTGTTCACACAGAGGGTAGTTGAACAAGCTTCCCAGGAAAGCGGTCACAGCACCAAGCCTGACAGAGTTCTAGCAGTGTTTGGACAACGCTTTCAGGCACACAGTGTGACTCTTGGGGATGTTCTTTGTAGGTCCAGAGTGGGACTCAATGATCCTGATCAGTCCCTTCCAACTCTATGAGTCTATGACCTTTTTGACAGAAGTTTTAGGTAACTGCATATACTCAAGATCATATTGCTTTATGTTGAGTACATTTTAATTATGTTATCACGAAGTAAATATAAATTTAATCTGTAATTGCTTTTTAAACAATGGAGCATTATGGGTCAAATCTACCTCATAAGCTGAATGGAAATACTAGATTCTTTACTATTGGAACACACAGGGCCAGGCTATAATAACCTGACTGTAACAACCTGAAATATAAGTTTAAGTTGAAGAAATTAATGTTGCTTTGATACTCCTCTTTGAGATGCACATACCTAAAGGGGTGAAACAATCTAACAGGGCTGCTGTCTACATAAACAGAGTTTGAATTCAAAAGCAGCTTTAGAAGATAATGGGAGAGCTATTCATTTAAAGGGAAGGCTGTAATGGGTGAAGTTTTATTCTTATCCAAATAAAACCAAAATAAAACACCTTGAAAAAAAATATATTTCATGAATAATCACAGACTAATTTCCCCAGAGGAGAAAAAATCAGTCTACTGACTAATTACTGAAAGGAAGAAGAGTCATCCTTCCCTAAAAAATGGAGACTTTGGGGAATCACACAAAGCCCAGGGTATGATGCAAGTCCCAAAAGATACAGGCCTTTGAGACTTTACATGTCCTGTTAGTCAGAGGCAATCAGGCCCAGAAAGAGGGGGATGAAGTGCTTTTGGAAAGCAGGACCAGGAAGAATGGGGCTATGTGTGACTGCTCATCACTTGATACCAGTAAATTTTATCAATCTGACAAAATTGAAATCACAGAGTGTGGAAGATTTTTCCCATAATCGGTAAGTGTTGGAAGACAGCACATATATCAACAGCAAAAATAGTTAGCATTTATATGTCCTCTATTTAAAACTAAACTGTTAAAATTCTGGCAGATTCTTGTCCTCTATATGTGTCCCTCACAATTCTTGCCTATCTGCTAAGAGTTTTTATAAAAGGAATAAAAATCCTAAAGCAATGCACACAATTAATCATCTAAACAGGCAGTCAATAAAGAAAATACACAGACTAATATTAATATGATCTATGCTTCTCTGTTGTATGTGTGAATGACAATTAATACAAATTAATTGGTTTAAAGAAAACATTACACTTCCAATGAACATTCAGCTATATAGAAGATAAATTATTTTATTAGAGTTATGTGATTTTCATTATTTTTCTACTACAATACTTGACTCATATTTTGCATGTAAACTGACTACCTCTGAATGACATTTATTGTCCTCTACATTAATTCTTCTAATTTTTAATGAATTACAAAACATGCTAATTAAAATTGTCTACTGTTATAGAGCAGACAACACAACCTTCTAAGAAAAATAACTGAATTTCAGCATCTGTTTCACTGGAAATAATCATTGCTTTCAGCAGGGACAAAACATGCAGGAAAAACAAAATGATGAATGTAGTACATTTGTGATACAACAGTGTAATTACTTTACTTAGCAAAACATTACAAGAAGAAGGTATACATTTTCCTCCTGAATTAAATGTCCAAATGAAGTTATATTTTACTCTAAGCACTTCATTAATTTTGGTAATTATTTCCTTTATTAAATTCCTTCAATATTCTTATTTGATTCTGCATGTTCAGTAGTGTTTGCTACTTAAATACCACAGCCGTAATAAATCTTAAAGGCCAGCTATGAAGTAGAAAAACATTAAGACTCTTGAGTGCATTATGCTTGTCATAGACCATAGAGCTCAACACTATCTTATGTTAGTTATGCTCAGCTAAACATACCCATATGCTGATTGTGTTACTTTCACAATTCCCCAAAACAATCCTAGTCCGGATAATTAAAAAAGCGTCACACAAAATGAAGAGCCCTTAATTTCATCTTCTACCACAGCAGACATTTGTAGATCAAATGTGCTTCTTCCCTCAAATAATACTAATGATGGAATATCAAAAGGAGACAGGTATTTAAAAACTGATAGAAGTTCTACATTCATTAGATTAGGCACAAAAGAAAAAGGATAGAGAAGGATATTTTGTCATTTATATCTGAGATTATGCTCAACAACATACTTCTCAATTGTTATATGAAGCTCCTCAAGCTCCATAATGTTAAGAAAAATCATGAATGACTGATACTGTGCAAAATGTAAAAAACCAAAAATTTACTTTGAGTAGGCAAACTGAAGAAGACAATAAGACCCTGGACCAACAATATATAAAATTTCTTAATATTTTTTCTGTTCCTCATATGAATTAAACATTACTAATTCCAAATATCTCTGCTATGAACCAATTGATTATTAATACTCACAAAATGCTGTCATGTGTAACCATGAATACACACTATTAAATCATGAATAATGAATTATATCATTTAACCATAAAGAGCTATGGTTGGTGTGGACTTAATAACGAAAATAAATGTGGCATTAGCCTACCCCCCATGATTATTCCAGTATTGCAATATGCAGAAGTATCAACAATGTATTATAGGCTTTAGCAGTAAAAAACTTACTCTTTCAGACATGGGAGATACTTCCTATTCCAGCAAAGAGGTTATTCTCTCTTTTTTCAAGTTCAAAAAGAGGATGAACTTTTTCCCTTTCCTCCTCCTCTCCTCTTCCCATCAGATTTTCCTTCATCTCTAGAAAGTAAAAGATGTTCATCTTTCTTTCAGGTAGGACAATGGGACTCTGATACTCTTTCTGCTCTCTCTTTCCCCCCTCCCTGTTCTGGTGCAGGCTCTGCTCTAACATTTTAGTGCTCTAACTCCACCACTTGATTCTTCAGACACAGACCAGAACGGCATACAACAGTTATGGTATAAACTACCAAAATCTGAAACAGATGCAAAATGATGTTGTCTTGCTCCCAAACATGCTCCTGCCTCATGCTTGTCTTACTCTTCCTCTTGATATCCTGCATTTTATTTCTTTCATTTCTACTTGATTTAGAAATATCTTTGAGATATATTTTCTCTACTACGTACTTCAAGCTGTTCATAAAATATAGTATGAAGCAGATTTGTCCAAACTATGTTATATTCTACATGACAACAGCCCCAATAAATCATTTAAGTAAAAGGGTATTCTATAGGTTTGTGGTGTTAAATTACAGCATTTAAAACTATGAAAATATATACCTTCCTTTATTTGCTACAAATTTAACCAAATATACTTAAATGAATTTTCCTGTTGCTACTGGGATGAAGGTAAATGCTCATCTGCTTTTTCCCATATGGAGAAAACATGGTGACTTTTATCATTCATAGCAGGTGAGATCCCATTGATTGCTTCCTTCCTGCCCTGAGGAAAAAAAAAGCAACTCTGTATTTAATTACTCCGTAATGTTTATGTATTTTTTCACCTCAGTATGGTGCAGTGACGTAGATGCACCTGATATCTGTAGCTTTAAGTGTGTTTTATTTTCAAACCCACATATTTTTAAAGCTACTGTCAGTCTTCTCTGAACTATTTTCCCTCACATTTAACCTTGCAATATCAAAAATTATAATCTTTAATTGAGTTTAAAGGAACAGTGTCTGACAGTAATCTTAATATTTAAATACAACCAGAGGCCTTCTAGATAAAAGTAAAAGAACAGCAACTTCTTGTCTCTGTTATTCCCATCTCTTTCGATGAGGGAGTGAAGTGCATGCACACATCTGTGCACATATTTTAGAAAGGAAACTTGCTTTCTGCTCAACACAACAAAATTTGTGGGCATATTTAGCATTACAGCAGCTCCAAGTCTTTGAAAACTCTAGTTCCTCCTTGATTCATATAGACAAGGTGGAAGCCATGCTTAAAAACAACAACAAAAAAACAAACCAAACCAAACCAAACCAATCAACAAACAAACAAAACAAAAACAAAAAACCCCAAACAAACAAAGAAAAACACAAACCAAACTAACCAAACAAAAAAACAAACAAACCAAAAAACTCCCCCAAAACCCCCAATCAACCAACCAAACAAAAAAACCCAAACAAAACAACCACCAACACTCCAGTTACTGGAGCATCAGCTCTGCTGTGCAGAAACCTACTTCTCCTTATCACCAGAAATTGAAATTTTGACTGTGAATATTATTTTTCAGCCATATTTTAAAAGCCATTTTAGCAAATAGAAGCAAAACCTGGATATCCAGTTACTTCATTCTGCAGATGGTCTAGAATGATGTCACCAGTGATCCATGTATCCTAATATTTGTTCTGCATTTATTTAAATTATTTTAATTATTGAATATACTAATTGGTACTGATTTGAATGTAAATATACCCATTTGCCTCTTCCTATGGATTTTTTTTTTACAGACATCACTGGATTCCAGACTTCACAAACTCTACGTTTGCCAGCTGTTAATTTTCCCTTTCTCTGCAGCTCCTACAAACAAGTTAAAAATTGTCAACACAAAACTCAACTGCATAACAAAAATTGAAGTTAACCTAAAACCAACTGAATATTAAAACAAAACTGCCTTTAGTAGAATATGGCATGCTTCTTTTAGCCATCAACAAAAGCTTAATTCTTAAAAAGCCACAGAAGTTGATACTTTTATTCTGTAAGACAATTTACACACACCTAATTCCAAAGGTGGTTCAAAACAGTATTAACATCACACCTTCAATGTACATTATGATACTACGCAAGGCACTAAAATATTATGGCAATGTAAAAAGACCCAAAACTTGAAGTGAAAGTTCAGACATTATTTCTCTCTGTTCTCTTCACACCCTGTAGTTTTTCTATAGCAGAAACTCAAAAATAATAATGAAATCACAGCCATCTTATCTTCAAAAGCATAATTATTACTGTACAAACTGCCTGAGATGCTTAAATGAAGAAAGGGTTTATATATATATATATTTGTAGCTCTGTATCATACAACCAACAGTAATAACTGATCAGGAATCAGTAATGAAACTATGTTATAATTCAAAGATTCCTACAATTATTTCTCATCAATAAACACATGAATAGTGAGCACATCACTGTACAGTCCTTCCAGACCCCTGAATACATTTATGGCCCCTTACTGCAGTTTGTCACTCTGCTGAAATTGTACCTGTACCTAAGTTACTAAAGAGGAGGACGCAGCACATAATAGCTGGTGATTGTTTCTGTCTTGCTTAAAATTCTGCATGGCCGCCCTGTCTTTTTCATGAGACTTCAGAAGAGGGTGTTCTTCGTGTCATCCTGCTAAGTTAGGTGAGTACACCTGAGTGAGGAAACAACGCACTACAGCATCACACATGAGCTCAGAGCTACACACTTCACAAGCCTACGCTGTCATCTGCTTTCACAATGGATCAACGTGTCCCTGTGGGTTCATCATACAAATTTCTAAATTGCTTCCATTTGCAGTTTGTGCTTTTTCAGACCCTAAGTTTTGACTTTTTACAATGTGTGAGTGAGGTAAAGATAGCAGTTATTTTGACATTTTCTCAGAATATAGTTCTTTTTTTAAACTATATTAAGAATATGAAGAAATCAGCAATTTAGGCAGCAAATAAATTAAGAAGCTTATGAGGTTAAACAGTCTTATTTCAGTATAGAAAGACATGTCTGAATTAGTCCCAGGTGCCTCCCTTGAGACAGAAGAAATCTTACATGGGACTGCATGCTTCATTTCTGCTTTCACATCTTCATTTAATTAATTTTTTTATAGAGTTTTCTTCAACATTTTCAGAATGTTTGAGTGAACATTCCAGAACACTATTAGAGTCATTATGCATAATCCTCTCACTTTAAAAGAAACCAAATGAAAAACTCCAAGGCAAAAGATACTTATGTAGATCCTTAATTGTAGCTGTTTTACTCCATACAATATAAAATGTCCTAGTTCTTTCAATGTATTGGAAATAAATTTAAAACAAGGAATTGCATTGGCCAAAGGAAGATTTCATTATTATAGTATGGACAATAATGAGGATCATAACAGCACTTACTATAATCTATTATCTAACCAGAATCATTACTTGGAAGAAAAAGGTCAAAGAAGTGTTTAAAAATGTAAATTAAGAAGCATGAAGGTTTTTTTTTTTCTTTAGCAAACTATTTGCAACTTCAAAAACGCTATCACATTAGCGTGGTGGTTTTATGCTAGGTAAGGCTGTTATAATGTAGAAAACAATATCTGACTCAGAAAAGATGTCATTTTTTTTCTTTATTGAGTGACCCCTTAGTGGTGTGGGTATTCAGGAAGGCGCAAGCAAAAAAAGGCCCTCTAAAGAGTTTAATAATTTCCGAAGACCAAGAGGAATACCTAGTATTGTCCATGAAGTCAAACATATCACATTCCTGCAGTAATTAGTCTTGTAAAACTGGGATGCTTGGAGAAAAACTAGCCATAAAAAAATCAAATAAAAGAAGAATATTTCCTTAAATACAAAAGAAAACTGAAATGGCTGCTGAAGGCTGGTATTTCCTGACTTCGAATATAATGAATACCACAGGGACATGAATGCACAGTTTCACAATCAGTCTTTCATTTTTCTGGAAAACAAAAGGATGAGGAGTTCTGCCCTATTAGGAATGGCAGGAAATTTTAACTTTGTGCTCCTCATGTCAAAAAGGAGTGCCTCAGGCTTATCAGGAGAGCTGCCCTATTCATTAAGAAAACTGCATGAAGTTTTTTTAGAACTGCCAGATGGGTGTGAGACTCTTAGAGGGAATCTCACTATTCCCTTCTATCTTTTGGACCAGCAAGATCTTTAGTTTTTTTAGTTCTTAACTGTCCCTAGTGCAGTGGACACTGTGGCAGCAGAACCAAAAAAACCTTTCTGAATAACAAAAACATGTAAAAGTTCAAATCAAATAAACAGCAACAATGATAACATACTTGAAAGAATTTGGATTCTTAAAAATTGCTACTGCACCATGAAAATCTATCTGCTAGAGAAGACCACCCTGCACAGTGTTATAAAGATCTCAAGCCCAAACTTACTCCACCATACGTATTTCTTTTCATGTATTAGATGTATAGAAGCCAATTGTGCTCTTGGCAATTTTGTCTCAGAAATCTCAGGAAGTAAAATAATTACAGCAGGTTCAGAAACTAAAGCCCATGGACATCTGAAATGAGAATTAGGGCACTTACTGTCAGCTGGTGTAGTGGTTTTGTTCAAATTTCTTATCTTTTGTGAGATAGGAGATTTGGAGGAATGCAAAGCAGGCTCAAACTTAAAGAATATGAAAAAGTTTATTAACAGAACTAAAAGAAAGAGAAAGAAATAATAAGAAATTAAAGCAAACATCCCTTTTCCTCCAGCATCCCCCTCCCTTCTCTCCATCCCAAACCAGCACNACTCATGTTGTGCTGCTGGCTGCTCAATGTTGTCTCCCAACTCCATCGGCCCCCTGCCAGGTCTCTCGCAGGCCACGTGGAAGGTGGCNAACAGAGGTCTCTTTCACTTTTTCGTGGTTCCCAAAAATTGCACCAGCCAACAGCCCCTCCCGGAGAAAAATCTGTTGCTGGGAAAAACATCTCTCCCATGGAAAGAAATCACAGTCTCTTTCCCACTGCATTGCTACCACGANTCTCCTGCAGGCACCCAGGGCCGTGCCCCAGCACCGGGGGGGGAGGGGAGGCCCGAGGCCACTCCAAGAAATGGAGCCTCGGTGCCCATCTCCCCCCCACCACCGCACAACTGGAAAAAAGGGAACTTCCTATGTCCCCCAGGCTTTCAATATGGAAATTTCAAAAAGCGCCACTGGTCAAAAGATCTGTCCATCAACTCAGGTTCAACCTACCACAGCTGGCTATTCACATGCTGATGTTTTAGAAAAACCCAGCTCCTCGAAGGCCATTATTTCTCTGAGCCAAGTTAAGTTCAGGATGCTGTTGAGCCATTCTCCACCTCCTTCCCCAGCCAATATCAAAATAAAGGATCAGTATTCAGAAATGGCAGTGGCCTCACTCAGATGTGCAGTGGCAGCAGTGATGGTCAGGAAGAAGGCAGAAAAACAGCTGAGAGCAGTGAACATCCCCCTTTAGTAGCAGCTTGTGTTTATCTTAAAATTTAAACTAGACATAAAAACAGAAGACGATTTATTTTTAGGCAGTTAAAAAGTGGTCAGAATTCTGCTGTATCCAAGATGTTGTTACTGATTGCTCATTGTTATTATTTTTACACTTGTGGTAAATGTCAGGGTGGGAAACTTTAGGAGTTGTGTAGAAGTTTGTCAAAGAGCTAGCAAGGAACATAATTTTAAAAAATTTTAGACTGAAACTCTTCGTTGATTCTGGTTGATTAATGAGAAACATTTCAGAAAGATTCAAAGTGATTTTAGAAGTTATATTTGGGGGACATACATGATCCATTTGCAGTTCTTCAGCAGATACATTGATTTCATAAAAGCTACACGATTTTATAACAAAAAAACAGTATTTCTTCCAAATAACCTGCTACTATTTTTGCTATTTTTTAATTGCAGTCATAATTTGATTCAACATTCAATACTGACAGCTGCAAGCTTTTAGAAATTACAGGACAGCTTTAATTTAAAATATGAGATTTTAGACAAAGGCACCTTCTTTCTCTTGAATTACGTTTTTCGTATTAGTATTAGTTCATACTTTCAGGCAGCCAGAAACTAAGACCTTTTATCTTAAATACAACTAAAAAGGGCCTAGGATCTGAAGTTTTGAAAATGTCATGTTGAGGGACTCACGCTTACTTTTGAACGTTGAATGAAACATCAGAACTGCAGTACTAAGATGTGCACTTACTTTGCAATGAACAGCAGAAGTATCCAAACAAGCCAAAACTGTCTTGGAGTTTTATGTAATATCTTGGGATGATAAAAACCAAAACAAACATACATATGTAACTCTGAAGAATCAAAGTGCTTTAAAATTAATCACATAAAAATACGAATATCTCTATGGCAATTATTACCAAGTTCACTGATATTGTGCACATGACACAAGAGAAGGCAAAAAAAGTGTTTCCCTTCCCATGGTAACCAAGAACCAGTAAGACTTATCCATCATTTCATATTAATTGCATGTTCGTGAGACAACCAAGAAATTCTACAGAAGTTACATGCCTGAAAATCATACTTCTAAATAATAAATACTAATGTATGATTAATTAATGTATCGTTCAATTTTAAATGCAGCAAAGAAAATTTGATGAAGCTGTGTATTGCATGCTTGTAAATGTCAAATATTTTCCCCTAGGATTGGTGCACTCTCATAAGATTTTTAATTTATTTTTTCCCCAGTGCAACTGTTGCAACTGGAATGTGAAGGAAAAAATGTCAATTGAAGACCAATTATGTAACAAAGAACTGTTATCATACATTATAAAATCAGTGACTGACAACTGGAAAGTAATTACATGTTGCATAGTACATAACTAGAATCACAAACAATCTGTTCCACCAGTCTTCCTTGGCTGGAACAAGGAATAACCACTTGCAAGAATATAAGTAATTTTTATATCTTAACTGTTTTACATCCATGCTCAACAGCACATTTTTAAGTACTCGATACTACGGTGTTCAAATCCCGCTAGTACAGATTTAATAGAGAAAAACATGGGAAAAAAAAGGTTAATTCATTGTAGAAGGATGTACTTTTTCACTTAGAGTTTGTCGTGTGTTATTGGCAGTAATTTTAGTACTGAATTTGGGAATGCAAGGTCTCTTCAGGACATATTTTACCATAAAAAGAACACTGAGCACTTATTCTTCAATAAATATTCAGGAAAAATATCCAAATGTATTGTTATATGATAATGAAAATGTAAACTGTATCATTAAATTACATAAATTAGTAAACAAGACAGAAAAGAAAATTCACAGCAAAGGGTGAAAGTCTGCTGTTGACAGTGTTACCCACATAATTAGGACAAGAATTGACTGCAGAAAAGTGCAGAAAGACTGTACAAATCCTTATGATTATCAGTTGAACAAAAAGCGAATGAAGATAAATTTAAAATGCAATTAGAAAAAAAAAATCAATCTTAGCTTCACAAATAAAATAATGGATCCTGAGTTACTCATTAAAAAATTAAGACCAAGTTCATAAGTTTTTAATAGAAAACTTTCCAGGAAAAAAAAAATTCTTTAAAAGTAATTCACAATTCTACTCAAATATTAAGAAATGTGATGATGATTTAGAGGGAAAAAAAAAAAAGCCAGAACAATATGATTCCTTCATTCATGGGAATTGTGGATTTTGTAAAACTATGGTGTTCAGTTGTGGTCCCCTATCTTAAAAAGAATGTGGTATAACAAGACAGAAAAATTAAAAGGATTATCAAATTATATAAAACTTTATACAGAAAGAATTAGTTTAGACAGATATGTCATATTATGTAATAAACGTATGGCATGTAGAGGATAGATAATGACTGATTACTCACAGTCTTCCAAGAATGGAGACTTATGAAAGTAGGCTTGTAAGAACGAGGCTCCAAAAAAATAAAAGTAGATGCTACAGAGAGTTGGCTTAAAAAAAAGTAAAAAAATAGATATATAAAATTTGCATTGATTCAACAGGGAAAATGGAAGAGAGATACACTGATGGACATTGATGGTTACAAAGTACATGGATACCACGTCTGGTATCTGAGAACATCTTAAGGCTGAGAAAATATTAGAAAAAGTTTCATATAGGCCTATCCTATTTATAGATTTCTTCCCTAAGCATTTGTTTACAGACAGTTCTGGACACAGAATATTGAGCTCTTGGAACTTTGAGGTGTTGACAGAAGTAAAAACTACAAGAAAAAAATATTTTTCATGTTAAAAAGTAGCATCTGATGAACTCTAAACATACTTACAATTACTACCTTCTTTGGCTATATGCCAAAGGTCAAGCCTTGGAAACAAATATTCTGCTTTGGGTCCATTTAGTTCAGAAATTGTATTACAAAGCTGTTAATCATTCTGTTCCTCTCAGTAATTGTGTTAACTTCCTTAAAGTATTTGAATAGAAAATATCAGATACAAAAAATACAACATATCAATAAGAAATTTCAGGAAAAAGTGTGTCTGCTGTAAAACATAACCTTAATAATTTGATCCTAAATTTCACTGTATCAAAGCATTTTCACTCATTAGCTCTACAAAAAATCTCAGACATCAAGAAGGATGATGCTCTGCAAACTCTTTTTAATTTACTGCATGCGAGAACTGACTGATTTCTCAGCCTGGTTTTTATTTTATGTTACTAAGTACCTGGATTTTTCTGGTCTTAAGCCAAGATACTGTAGAAATATTTTGATGAAATCAATATATTTCCATAGAACATTTTAACTTTGTAGAATCAGCTATTCATCATTATAAATAGCCAGAACTTTTCAACCTGACCTTTCTCAAGCTATTACCTGGTATGGTTGGATAAATACTTCTGCAGTATATAATTAAATTATTGTAAGAGAATACAGACTAACATGATCAATTGAAAGTCAAGTAAATACTAAAAATAAATATTTGACCAGTCTCATTTCCTTCTCACTTTTTTGCACAGTACTTTGGTCAGAATTCAAAAAGCCTTTATGTTATTAAAAATAGGCATTCGTATACATACCTAGCATGGCTTAATCTTTGCAAAATAAGATAAGAGTTTACGTGGTTGTCTGCTGTAGAAACTTATTCCAGGCCATTTTTGTCAAATTAGAGACTTCCATGATTCATACCCAGATCTAGTTACTTTGAAAGAATAAGGCTTGATATTTTTAAGTAATTCAATAATATATAAAAGATAATAAAAACAAAACAACCCAATCTACAGCAAAATCAATGGTTTCTCAATAGTTTCCAGGAGAAAGTTGATTACATGAAAAGTTTGTTTCCACTGGAATCATATATCTTTTAAGAGATGACACCTAACATAAAAATTCAGTTCACACTTTCATCATGGTTGCCAAACTCATGTTACACCAAATATGTCATAATCATAATTTTAAATTCAAAGTGCTAGTGTGTGTTCTTTCTATAGAACACCTGCACTATACATCACATACACTGTGTAATATACACTTTTAACATGGAAGCAATTTGACTTGTTCAAGGAAATATTTCTGAAGAAAAAATATTTGAGAAAAAGTTAACATCAAGAATATTTGTTTACTATATTTTTGAAGAGGTAACGTTCAGCCACTTTTAGTGACTCTACACATATCACAATGGCCTCGAAAACAAATGGTCTCCTTTGCTAGAAAAATTATTAAAACTACCAAGGACAACAGGAATATAATATTTAAAAGTCCAATAGGCCTCATGGAAAACATACTAGGCCTCTTTGGTTTTATTTCCCTTAAAAAGTAAGGCAAAAAGCCAAAAGAAGCTTAAGAAAAAGACACATCCCTTAATAATCATAGTAACTTTAAATGTGTCTATATTGACACAGGAGATTTTAAATTCATTAATATCTTTAATTATACATTAGAGTCTACCCAATGTAATTCAAGCATACACCTTCATGAGCTATTCTATCATGTTCTCTTCTATCAGCTGCAAACTCTTCCCCCACAACTTTTCTCAAACAAGACTGTTTTCCATGCATCCCATGACTGAAAAACAAATAGGACTAAGTCTCTTCTCATGAATGGCTGATGAGTCATGGTTAGGAAACTGTAGCTAAACCTCCCTTTTTTACAAGATTGTCTTGTATATGATATATGGTACACATGAGGGAAGCTAATTGACTCAACTCTAATTCTAAGGAAATTTTAAGTATAAAAGATCATAGATATTTTAGCCTGGGTTGTGAAATAATACCACATGCGAAGAAAGTGCTGTGGTACAAACTGAGGCTCTGATCTATGCAGAGGGTAGAGTAGAAATCTTTTAAGGATGACTATAAAACAAAAAAAAAAAAAAGAAAAAAAAGATGTGTTATTAGAATATTAATATTGCAATTAGAATAATACCTGTGTTATTGAGGCACAAGCACTGATATTTTTAGAAATGTTCCACTGTGTGTAATCAGGAAAAATTATTTTCTTCATACTTGTTTGCAAATCACAGCCACTTTTCTTCATTTGCTGAGACTTACAGGTGTTCCCCATAAAGACCCACATTTTCAGGATAATTGTGCCTGTCCCATTCTATTACTCTCACCAAGACGTGCTGGTGATCCATTTGATGCATCTCCACCAATCACTCCTATCTGGCAGGCAAAGGATATAGCATTAAGCTGTGACTGAGATGGTTGTACTTGGCAGGACTTCTTTCCCTTCTGGAATGCATGTACACACACACACGCGCGCATGCACGCACACATGCACACTCTCTCCCCACCTTGCTCAGCACAGCAGTAAGAGAGACTCTAGGATCATATAATGCTGGTTCCTTGATAACATTCTACCTGCTCTTTATACCTTTTATCCCATGAGTCAGTGCTTGGAAGCTGGAGAATGTAAATCTGAGGTCTGAATCATACAGTTCAGAATTGTTAAAATAAAACTTTCTAAAGCCTGTTATGGATTCTTATTTTTTCACTCTGTGTTGATGCATTATATAGCAGGAGCCATTATCTGACTAGCATAAAATTCCTCTATTTGGGTTTCCATTAGCAGAAGATGATGATTGAACAATATTGGTCTGGCTCCTCTTCTGTCTCAGTGAATATGTTAAGTCATTTTCATTAAGGATTTTCATTATATCTTTCTCCAAAAAGGCATTTTCTGCACTGTATTCATTAAAATCTTTTTCATAAATAAGACCAGGATAATACTTTTTTTCTTTTTTCAAATAAAACCCTACACTTAAGTGTTGAAGTGTTCATGAAATATAATTTGTCCATATTTTACAGAGAAACTAGAATGTAATATAGCAGTTAGATGAAATAAAATGAATCTGAAATATAGAAAGTTTTTTGCATTCTTAATATTTAAATCTATTCTATACAAAGCAACAGTTATTCCTTTTCATTTCCTAATATTACATAGAATTAGATTAAATCATTTTATTGCTCGTCCACTCTTTTTTTCTTGCAACCTTCTTTCCAAGAAAGTCTAAAATGTAACAATGGATAAGAATGCAGAATTTTTAATAAAAGAGAAGTCAGAGAATGTTATGAGAGATATTAGTATATATTAGTTTAAAACAACATTGATTTTCATGGTTTGCATTGTAGTGATAAGCATAAATTTTTATTTGAAACCAACAGCCAACACACAAAATTCTACTGCATTGTCACAGAGAAACATTTTGCTGGTTTTCATAGGCAATTATATTTTTGCTACATAAATATGTTTAGTCTGAAAATCTAAATAGGTATCTAAGCAGTTATTTTAAAATAGAGGAAAATGTGGATCCTTGGCAGGTATAGCTCATGCAAGAGGGACAAACAAAAACTAATTGACCTAATTTTTTAATCGACTCAAAACCTATCTTCTATGTATAGCTTTTTCTTCTTGTGAGACCTCTCACTTTATAATAACTGTTTCAAACTAAATCAGACACCTGAGGTTTTAATTAATGCAGAATATTATATAACAGAGTACTTCAGAAGAAAACAGAGGTTATTTTATGAATTAATAAAGCTTAATTATCTATGAATTTGTGTTCTATATCTCCACAGCCCCTTCCCTTGCCCAGATCAGCTCCTTCATCCCTCACACCTGGTTTTCTGGCTCCCTTCAGACTGTCCTTCCTCCACTAGCCATTGCTCCCCTGAGCAAGTGGTGGGGTGAGTGGTAGGGCAAGGTAGCTGCTCTATGTTGGCTAATCAGCTGGCTGATTAAATTGGTGACAGTCTGATTTGGCATCAGGTTGACTGAAAATGGGAAGTTATGTTCTTGCTGTGCACCTTCGCTCATCTGCATTCATGACAGAACTAGTGTAAAACATTTATCAACATAAGAATTCCCTGACTGCAGGCACTTAAATAGTCCAAAAGGCTTCGCTATATTTGTCTGCCACATTGTGGTTTTGAGTTCATTCTGAAGGGTACAAGAGTGGGGAGAAAAGTCTGAAAACCAGTATTGCTGCCACATTGTAAATATTTTTAAAAAATTGTGGTAAAATGAGACTCAACTGTACAAAACGAAACAAAAATTACAAAATACACCTATTGAACCAGAATGGTAAATTTTGTACCAGTAATTTTCATTAAGTGTATGAATCATGTCATACATGTAAAAAAACATTTATTGTGAGGGAAGCTGATGCAGGCAATCATCTGAAATATCCACACATAATTTTTAGTTTCTGATGCACACATAATCTATATGAATTAGTATTATGAAGAAGCACCAAAAACCTAAACATGCTTACGTTATACTTACAGTAATTTATCCAGGTTCGCAGAGTATACAACTGAATAATTTCAGGTAACAGGACTCATTCATGTAAATGGACACTAAATCAAATGCCAATTATGATACTTTAAATGTCAACATCATTAACCTTGTTAATTTTTCACTGTCGGAGGAAGGGTGAAAGCAAGTATGTCTCATATTAAGAAGAATAACAGAAGCTACTCTTGCAGAGTGCTCTTTAGGGACAGCTTTTATATTAGATGACAGGGCTGAAGAAACAGGTACAACATTTTAATCACCCATCCTTAATTTTCAAACAGTCCTAAAATATTACTATGAGATTGAAAGTTAAAATAAATTTGTATTCAGAACTCTATCTAATTAGAAATCTTACTAGTTGACTTGTCTATTAAGGGGACAAATAGACTCAATCAAGGAAATTCTTGTTTGTCC
Organism: Aleadryas rufinucha; assembly: GCA_013397815.1. Lineage (NCBI taxonomy): Eukaryota > Metazoa > Chordata > Aves > Passeriformes > Aleadryas > Aleadryas rufinucha. The sequence goes on along the minus strand of VZTH01012659.1, from coordinate 3,064 downwards.
CAAAGGGAACAAAGTGCTTCCCACTGTAAGCAAAGATCAGGTTCATGACCACCTGAGGAACCTGAACATACATAAATCTATGATGACCTGCATCTCAGAGTGCTGATGAAATTGGTTGATGTAGCTGCCAAGCCACTCTCCATGATATTCGAAAAGCCATGGCAATCAGGTGAAGTCCAAGGTGACTGAAAAAAGGAAAGATTTGTATCCATTTTTAAAAAGGATTAAAAGGAGGACCCTGGGAACTAGTGACCCATCAGACTCACCTCTGTGCCTGGGAAGATCATGGAACAGATCCTCCTAGAAGCTGTGCTAAGGCACATGGAGAACAGAGAGGTGATTCAGGACAGCCAGCACGGCTTCATCAAGAGCAAGTCTTGCCTGACCATCCAACCCAGTGGCCATCTATGATGGAGTGACCACCTCAGTGAACAAGGAAAGGTTTACACATGTAATTTACCTGGACTTCTGTAAAGCCAACAATATTCTTTTCTCTAAATTGGCGAGAGATGGGTTTGATGGGGGACTGTTTGGTGGATAAGGAATTTGTAGGACAGTCACATCCAGAGGGTAGTAGTCAATGGCTCAGAGTTCTAACTGACATCAGTGACAACTGGCGTTCCTCAGGGACCCATACTGGGACAAGTGTTACTTAATAGCCTTATCAATGACAAAATCAGTGGGATCAGTTGTGCCCTCAACAAATTTACAGATGACACCAAGCTGAACGGTACAGTTGGCACACCTGAAGGACAAGATGGCACTCAGAGGGAGCTGACAAGCTCAAGAACTGGGAGCATGGGAATCTCATGAGGTTTAACAAGACCAAGTGTGAGCTGCTCCACATGGGTTGAGGCAATCCCCAGTATCAACCCAGGCTGGGTGATGAGCAGATGGAGACCAGCCCTGCTGAGAAGGCCTTGAGGGTGCTGGTGGATGAGAGGCTGGACATGACCCAGCACTGTGCACTCCCAGTCCAGAAAGCCAAACGTGTCCTGGGCTGCATCCAACGCAACATAGGCAGCAGGGAAGGGAGGGGATTCTGCCCCTCTGCTCTGCTCTTCTGACATTCCGCTGGCGGTGCTGCATCCAGCTCTGGGGTCCTCAGCACAGGAAGGACATGGAGCAAGTTGCTTGCTCTGTTGGAGCAAGTCCAAAGGAGGGACACCAAGATGATCAGAGGGATGAAGCACCTCTCCTACAATGAAATGGGATTGTCTAGAAAAGAGAACACTTTGGGTTTACCAAATTGCAGCCTTACAGTACCTGAAGGGAGCCTACAAAAAAGCTGGAAAGGAACTTCTAACAAGGGCATGTAGTGACAGGACAAGGCTTGAGAGTACAGCTGCAAAGATTGATCCTCTAAAATATGAGTGGAGAAAGCAGAGCTGTCTCTTTCTTTGGATCTTGACCAGTGGACCTAGGCAAGACACAATGGAGGCAGAATAAAAACAGAAAATGATTGAAAGACTACAAAAGATGGAATGTGGTGAACCCTAGCCTCTCTATGAACAATACAGACACTGAACAGTGAAGCTCCCAATCAACCTCAGAATTCAAATCTGAAAGCCATAAATCGCAGGTAAAGCACTTCTCTGGATGGTTGTCTGGGAGAAGCATGTGATGCTCTGGGTTATCAACAGTAAGAGAACAGCTAGAGTGGTAATGTTGCAGTGCTAGCCTTAATAAAGTACTCAACAATTTTCCAAGACACTGGCACTTCATATACTGCTGGAGTTACAAGGAAAAGTTATTTTCAAGTTTTTGAAAGTAACTGAGCCTAGCAGGACACGTTGTGTTCTGTGAAGAATAAAGAACGAGAATGCACCGTTTTACAAGGGGAAGATTACACTATTCTCCATTCCTAATTTTCAGAAAAAAAAAGTGTTTTAAAGCATTACAAAGTTGCTCACACTCATAGAATACATATCTAACACCTCTATTCTCTGAGCCAACTCATTATCACTGGGTTTCCCAACAGGAAGTAAAGAAAATAAATAACCTCTCAGGATGATCAAATCTACCATTATAAAATATAGGTTTAAAAACAAACTATCAGATGACGAAAAACCTGACACTACCCAGGTGATCACAAATATACTGTCACAATGCATTTTTTTTTGTTGATTTATAGATACGGGATTAATTTTGAGATCAGATTTATTATAGTCTCAGCTATGGATGTAAAAATTCTTAAGAGTTCTGCAAAAATAAACTGGTAAGTAAATGTGTTTATCCATTATTGCAAGTGGCTTGATTCTGTGCCTCTGTGCAGAGCTTTTTGTCCATGAACAACCTTTAGTATCAAAAAGAATCAGTATCTACGTATCTATCTAGATATTTCATGGATGAATTCCGGAATTACTAGAAATATTGTTGTCTAAAATATATTGTGTAAACTTCTTATTCTGACTAGATCCAGGAAACATCTTGGTGTCCCACTAAAACACAATTGACTCATTTTCCAGAAAAAATAGCCAAAAAAAACCCACAAAAAGTCCTAAACAGTGAGTATATCAGATGTCAATTCTATGAATTTCAAAAGAAACAGGCATGGCAATTGAACTGCAATTAGTTTTTAGATCAGTAAAATAAACAGAAATACAGAAAGACAATCTTATCAGATTCCTCAAAGTCTTAGAGGGAATTCTATACCTACATATATATCTACATTCTCGTGCTCCTGAGTCACCCAGGGTGGGGCTTCCTCTGGAGAGCGGCCGGACGATTTAACACAGCCCTAGGGAGCGCTGTGAACAGGAGCAGGCAAACAAGGGCATGGCACGCCTCTGAGGGTGTGGCACGGCAGTTTGCGTGGCGGTTTGCGCGGCAGTTTGCACAGGCAGGACAAGCAGGCAGGGCTTCAGGTTTACTACTAGTGGGGTTTTTAGTTTGTTAATTGTTGTGTTTTGGTGGTTGGTTGGTATTGGTTTTTTATTAGTAATGGTTTTTAAACGATCAAAAACTGTAGTTAGTACAAGTGTATGTAGCCAAAGAGAATTCTCCAAAAAGGATGCGTCTGCCCAGACCCATTCCTGTAGAGAGTGTTTCAGCTTATCAGTGG
>VZTH01012658.1:0-80730 GCA_013397815.1 Aleadryas rufinucha | reverse complement strand
TAATATTTCAATATTGTTCAATAATGAATTGTTCATTAATTCAATTATTCAATAATGTTTCAATAGCATTATAATTAATATTAATTAATATTCAATATTATTATTAGTAGTAGTAGTATTAGTATTATTAGTAGTATTATTTAGGGAAATATTATTTTTATCATTATTTTTTATCAGGGAAAATACAACAGATTCTTAATTTTTTTTTAAGCCCACTGCATGAAACTCGGGAGTTCCACATTCCTAAACCCTCTGATTTTCCCACGTGCTACGGAGGGAGATCTTTATCCATCAACATCATCCTGCCAGACTGAGTTTGTGCAAACTTTGTGGTATTGATCCCTCCTGGTTCCATCCCATCTCCTGAGGCGGATCTCTGCAGGGCCGGGCACCGCGGGAATGCTGATGAGGGATGCTGCTCCTGGGGACACCGATGGGGAATGACAATGAGCTCCTGCTGGAAGCTCCTGCCCGGAGAATTCCGGCTCCAGGGAAGCCAAGGTTAAGTGCAGATGAGAGGGTGGGGCAATAAATCGGATTGTGCCAGGGGAATCTGGGGGTTGTGGTCGCTGTTTCCCAGAGGAGGGGTCTAAACCTGGATATTTAGGGCTGGATCCGAAGGAGTGGGTGACTCCTGGCTTTCCCAGATTTGGGAGAGACAGGAGTTTCCCACTGACCCCCAACCCCTCTCCAAGAGGTGCCAGCAGCCCCTGTTGCCACCAACTTTGCTACAAACTCCAGAAAAACTCTCTGGTTTCCATGGTAATGCAGCTGAGCAGAGATTTTCAGGATTTGGCTGGCAGATTTAGGTGTGTGAATTCTGCCTGAATCCATTTCAGACTTCAGGGCTAAAAATAAGGTTTTTAAAAGCACCAAAAAAGTCCGAACATCCTGGGAGCTGCTTCATTTTGGAGTTGCCAATGCGAGCATGATTCCTGGGATCCCAGAAGAGTTTGGGTTGGAAGGGACCTTTACAGAACATCTAATCCCCATGGCAGAGATGCCTTCCACTATCCCAGGGTGCTCCAACCCCATCCAGCCTGGTCTTGGACACTGCCAGGGATCCAGGGGCAGCCACGGCTTCTCTGGAAAACCTGTGCCAGGGCCACCCTCACAAACAAGAATTTATTCCTACTATCTAATCTAAATCAACTTAAATATAAAGAATTAATTCTTATTTCTTGGGTTTTTTCCTCTTGAAAAAAAAATAGTATTTGGACAGATTGGTGCCAAGATTTTACTTCTCTCTGAAATTATAATTTGGAAAAAATGCTGTTTATTTACAGCAAAAAAAAAATTGCTTGTATTTCTTTTTTTTAAACTTGAGATCTTTCCCCGTGGGTCTAAACATCCCTGAAGGTGCCAGATGAACACAGCTGTGAAAGAAGAACAGAATTGCTGTTCTCTTGCCCACAATAAGTGGTGGGAAGTGGGAGAGTTCTGTACAAAAGTGGAGGTAATTGCATGGAAAACAGGAGGCCGGGAAAAACAGAATAACAAAGGCAGCAGCAATTAAGAGTTGATAAAAGACACAAAGAGATGAGTGTTGGTGCAACAGGTTTGGAGTTTTAGATAAACAGGAACGATTTCAGGAAGAGCAGAGACAGCACGATGGAACAAAACGGGAATACAGTGGGAAAAGGAGAATGCAGTGGATGAATGAATGAATGAATGAGCGTTAATTACTAATTGTGGAGCAGCAGCACAGCAAACATGGACAGCTTGGTACATCCAGAGAGATTTCCACGACCTGTTGTGTTCCCCAGCCAAAACAGGAACCATTTTCCACACCCCAGCAGGAGAGAAATGGGGAAGCTCGGAGCAGAGTCAGTGCCCATCACTGTGCTGCTTCTTAACCCCAGGAAAGAAATGTCCCCAGGCTGTCCTGGGGCACACAGAAATGGGTCTGCCCCCCTCCGTGCTCTGCAGCCCTCACAGAACCCGTGGAGCTCTCAGGTTAAATAAATCGTGGCTGTTCTTCAGAGGAGCAACACTTCTGGTGCTGAAGGACAAGAGCACCAGAAACTGGACAGTTTTATTTAATGAGATCCACCTCGTTTGTCTGGATGTCATCAGGCACTGGGAATCTCGTGTGCTGTGTGACGTGCAGGGATTTAAACGCTGCTCAGAAAACTCTGAAAAGTGTGGAGATGGAATTAAAAAAACAAACAAACCTGAGCTGCATCCTTTCTTTATTGTCATTTATGTTGGAAGGAGCAGATGCAGCTCTGGGTGTGTTCCCTCAATGTGTGTTCTCCAGTCAAACCTGCACTGACCCAGCTGGGATAACACAGTTGGGAGTGAAACTCCACCTTTTATTCCCTCCCTGGCTCAAATCATCATTTTTGAGGCTGAGCATGGGGCCTGTGGAAGTCCCAGGGCCTGTTGCCAGGCTGGCTCTGAGCCCAGGCCGTGCCAGGAGGTGCCACTGATCCATTTGGTCCCTTTGCAAACGTCCCTGTTCTGATGGGAAACCTCGGCTGAGGACTGCAGCAAGGGGGAAATGTGCTGTGCTGGCTGTGGCAAAGGAAACAATTGGCTTTTACAGGTTTTGGGGCTGGAAATGTCAGGTGTTTGGTGGTTCTGATGTCAAAACCTGCCCAAAAAGCAAATTTGACCAAAAAATTCACTGCTTTTCCTACTCAGGGCATGGATGGATGGAAAGCTGGGTTTGTTGGCCCTGGTGAAAGGGGAATTTTGCCAAGGATGGGAGGCTCCAGGACAGGCACGTTTGGATGTTTGGGATATTTAGACACATTCCAGGCAGCTGGTGGGGTGGAGTTTCACGGTGTTCACAGAAATCCCAGAATGGTTTGGGTTGGGAGGGACCTTAAATCCCATCCCATTCCACCCCCTGCCATGGGCAGGGACACCTTCCACTGTCCCAGGCTGCTCCAAGCCCCATCCAACCTGGCCTTGGACACTGCCAGGGCTCCAGGGCCTCCCCACCCTCCCAGGGAACAATTCTTTCCTAACATCCGATCTAATTACTTCCAGTTCAGCTAATTAATCATAACCAATGATCTTTCCAACACTTAATCTGAACAATTTTATTTTTCTCCACCCCAGGCACCCACCACTGCTCCTGCTGCAGGTGACCTGGAGCAGATGTCCCCAGTCAACCCACGGCCTCGTAGGTGATATTTTAACAAAGCAAATCCAGAGGCTCCATCCCTGGGCAGCTGGAAATGGTTGGAGGAGGGAAAACACTCAGGTGGAAGCAGCTGCTGGGGTTTATAAAAGCAGGAAGAGCAGCAGGACCAATGGTTTGGGGTATGGGCAGGGTGTTTCCCTGTCCCAAAGGAAGGAAAGTGCTTCCTGCTAGGAGTGAGGAATCTGAGTGTTTATTTTCTCTTCTTCAGCCCATCCAACTGCTAGAACCAAGGAAAGAAATCTTCTGTCCATCATCCAAGAGGTAAGACTTGTCCAAGGATGCTCTTTCCAAGTTCTATACAGCTTCCATTGGAAAACAGTAGAAAATATAAGAAAAATTTACTTCTTTTCCCCTTCATCTAAAGGGAGTGTAAACAACCACTGAAGTTGGGCTTTTTTGTTGTTTGGCTGGTTTTTTTCTTTAGCTACTGTAAATCTTTGACTTCTTCAAAGTCCTGCTTTTATGATGTTTGTCTGTTGGAGACCTGATGTTAGGAATCTGATTTAACACATAAATTTTCTTCCAAGTGGGTTTTCTCAGGCTTTGAAAAATCTAACCCACCTTCTTTCTTTTTTTTTTTTTTTTTTTTTTTGGACATATTTAATTCATTCTTGTCTCTTGTCAGGCCTGCCAATATTTAATTCTCAGAGTCTTAAATAATTTCAGGGTGCAACTACTGCCTCTGAGTAAACAAGAGCATAACAAGCTCCCAGAATGAGACAGGTACAGGCAATGAGTAATTACCAGCCAAGGCAGATGCTGCATTTGATTCCTGAAGAATTTTCTCCAGAAAGAAAATGCTCACTTCTTTCTTACCGAGGCACGAGGCCCCAAAACTCTGCTGCTTTGAGATTGCACAGCTCCAAAGGAGCTGGGTTCATCCTTTTCTCTCTTTCTTTGACTCTGGCTGCAGGGGCAGCAGAAGGATGTTCCAGTTATCTCATTCAAATCACACCTCCTTGGCAAGGGACAAAGGAAAGAGGCTCTAAAAGCTGCTGAGGATGGGGTGAGCTGGGCACAACAAAGCCCCAAAAGCAGGGAATTCACCCTCTTCAGGGTCTCTCAGCAGGACCCCTTGGAGCTGGAGCACTCCAAGCAATCCCAAGGAGATTGTTTATCCCAGTGGTTGTTTGGAAGGTGCCTCGTTCTGAGGATAAATTTATGATTATTCAGCTGGGCTGGTTTGTGTTATTGACATCCAGATGTGTTCCTAAATTGGCCAGACCCATTTCTGTGCTGTAGCCAAAAAAAATTCTATGGGATAGACACCACTTTGATAACTATGCTTAAGCCAACCAAAAGCTTTATTCATTTATTTATTTTCCTCAGGAGGCATTAATGTAGCTTTCTTTACATTTTTCTGCTCGGCGAAAGAGAATTTTAAAACCACACAATTTTACCAACTAATCAAAAATGTGGGGTTTTTTTTTGGCTTTGAACTGCTAAAGTCAAATATTGACTAAACAAAATGCCTCTCACCACCTTGTTTATTGGGAATTTATGGCCTTCAGTAGAACAGCGCTGTGTTACATTAATCCTCCTCAAAACTTGGAGCTGCTCCGTGTGAGGGGGTATCAACCAGCTCTGCTACAGCCCTGCGATGGAGGGGCTGCTCTCCAGCATTCCCTGGGAACGCAGGGAATGAGCAGTGAGAGCTGCCAGCCCTGGAAGCCGAGCAAGGAGCAGGAATCCAGAGCTGTAACTCACCCTTTGTTAAGCACTGCCTTTCCCGGGACAGCATCTCTTCATTCCAGAGCGCCTGGAGATGGAGGCTTTAAGCTGAAATCTTTGACGGTTTAACTGTTTAAATGTTTAATTCGAGCAGCTTTTTTCTTTCCCCACCCACTAAGTGTTAACTGTGTTTTAAAGGGAATGTGTGTTTTGATCCCTGGTAATTGCAGGCCTTACAGATCAAATGTAGGGAACTTCTTGAGCATTAGCAGAGCATTGCCCCATGCCACTTAAATTTCAATATTGATTATGCAGCTATTGGAGCACCAAAATACCCCATAAAATCTGGGTACGAGGTGAGCACATCCACCAGAGAGAGTAAAAATAAGGGATTGGAAGGCAGAGCTTTAAAAAACCTATAAAAAAAATCAATTATTACCCTAATTTAGTCCTCATTTTTAACGAAATATTCTGCACCAAGGAGCCCCAGCCCTCTGCTGAAGTTCTCTGATAACAAATGTGATGCTACTGAGGGTGTTTTCGGTGTGCAACCGAGTTTCTTATTTCCCATTTAGAAGTGGCTTTCCCAAGATGTGCTGCAGGACTCGGGCTCGGTGGAGCTGAAATGATGCACACCACGAGCAGCTGCAGTGAGAGAACTGGGAGGGGGGGAACATCCCACCTTCCCTGGGGGTTTTGAATGCAATTTCTGCCTCTTCTGTCTCGGAAAGCCAATCCTGCTGTGTGAAATCAGGAAGGGTCATCTCTTTTCTTTCAGGCCAGCAGCTCCCAGTGCCTCAATGATCTCTTGGGCAGTACAAGTTCCCTTGGACTGCTGTTTATCCCTTTGGGATTTTACCTTCTGGACACTGAAGCAGGATGTAACTCTGTTAATTTTCCTTACTTGGCTTGTTAAATTTAGAGTGGATCCCTGGTCTGAAGCTGTCAGCACAGACAGGTCTCGGTGTCTCCATCCTTTAATTATATTCCCTTACTCCAGATGAATCCATAAAGATGATCCCAGTGTCTTTACAAGCCCAGATTCTGGAGTCTGCCAAGGCCAGCTGCAATCTTTAGGTCTTTATTATTCCACAGACACATCTGGGTGGACAGAACAGACTCTCTGCACATGTTTCACTTCGTGTTTTACAAGGTGCAGCCAATTACTCACTGCAGGAACCACCGGGACTCGCTCGAGAGGAGAAAATGAAATATAGACTTTGCAACCGACCTGGCACTGCTTGTTTCCTGTGCTTTAGACACATTTTCTTTGGGTATAGACAGCCCTAATCACACTGTTAGGATATTTTAAACGAGGAGTTAAGATTAATGTTTTAAATAAATAAATAGGAATACTTTTATGCAAGACAACAATACATCCCAGAGTGGTGCTTCTGTCACTGTTTTTGGGGCTGAACAGGGCAGGAGCTACCTGTGACCCTGGAATGAGATGAGCTCTTCATGTTGTCTGTCAAGTTCTGGTAGTTTCAAATACCACCCCTAAATAACATTTTCCTCCCTGTCCTTTACCTTGACCCTCTGATAATTTAAACTTTTGAGAAGTTGAATAAAACTCTTTGCTCATATAAGAGTTCACAGCCCGTGGTAGAATCACAGAGTGGTTTAGGGTGGAAGGGACCTTAAAGTGAACTCATTCCAACCCCCTGCTGTGGGCAGGGACTGGCACAATGACTCTGAATATGTGTAGGGTCCCAGCAAAGCCTGGAATCAGACACTTGAAATGATTAATCGGACTTCCAGATCAATTAATTACTTCTCCACTAGAAGGAATTAAGAATGTTTCCCATTAAAGGGTGAAAATTCACTGAGAAACAACAGGAGCAGAAGACAAAAAGAAACTTGGGTAAACCAGTGTGGTTTTTTTTGTCTGATTTTTCCTTTCCAGGCTCCCATTCCTGGGCACTCCAGAGATATTGGCTTCCAGTCCTGCAGGATAAGTGATTCCTTGGCTGAAATGCTGCAGGTTCATTCTCTGACCTTTTTTTTTTCTTTACAACCACCCTGTAAAGTGCAGAAAGTCAGGGTTTAGAGTGGTCTGTGGCCCCTGGATGTGGTACCTGCTCTGCTCTGTGGTGTTCCCAGATTTGCCCTTTCAGGAGTTGTTTATCCAGTAGTAATTGAGCAGAGCAGCAAAGGCAGAGGAAATATCATCATAAGGATCCTGTTGTCCCAAAGTAAACCTGGAATGGGAGAATGGAGGCTTTCAGAATGACAACACAAAATAAAAATGACAATATGAAATAATTTTCTTTATTAGAAAGACATCCTTCTACTGTAGCATGGTAAAATCACCCTTTTTAGTCTATCACTTAAAGGAAACAACAGGTTTTTTTAATTGACCAGTTCTGTTATAAATTTCATATATAATCTGCAGGAGTCAAGCACTTTGCACTTGGATTAAACAACTGTGATAACACAATTGTACAAATTATTGAGCTCTTTATCCACTGTGGTAAATTAATGCCCTGTTTTCCTCTTCTGCAGCTCAAGTGCAGAGGATTGGTCATTTTAAACTCTCTCTCTCTACATATATATTTTTTAATTTAAACTGAAGCCCTGTGTGCTCACAGCCACTCACTTGAGCACCTCTGGGGTAGGATGGTCTGGACAGGTATAAAAATTCATTTTTTTAGAAGAGGGAGAAGAGGCCAGTGGCTCTGGGGTTTGGAGCAAGATCATGGCTTGGTGAAGATGGTGCTGGTCTGCCTCTCTCTGCCTTCTGAAATGTGGTATTAACTTTATAGAAGTTGTTGGAGATGCTGTGGAAGTTGTTCCATGTTCATTCCTCATCTCCAGTGCCTTGATTTCCTTGGCTCTCTGCTTTGGGAAGATCTCATGGGGAAAAAAATGGCATTTAAAGAACCCTGGTGCAGGAAATCATAGAACTATAGGATTTGGGTTGGAAGGGACCTTAAAGCCCATCCAGTGCCACCCCTGCCATGGGCAGGGACACCTTCCACTGTCCCAGGCTGCTCCAAGCCCTGTCCAGCTTTTCCTTGAATATTTTCAGGGATGGGGCAGCCACAGCTTCTCTGGGCACCCTGTGCCTCTCCCTGCTCCCAGGGGAGGATAATGTCTGGGAAATGAGCAGGTTGGACAATCAAGAGAAGGAAAAGCAGGTCCCACAAAATAAAGAGTAGTGCAGGAAGGTTTAACAGCTGCTCCTGCTGATGCCTTCGGATGGGAACATGGAATTTCATGGAAAGGTAACATGGAATTTCATGGAAAGGTAACATGGAATGAGCAGCAAGAGTTATCCCACACGATGTGCAATTAACACCTGGGAGCTTTGCACCGCTAGATAACATTAAAACCGAGTGCCCAGAAGGATAAAAAAGGGATTAGATGATATTCATGGTGATAATGAGAAGATCAAGATTCATTACAGAAAGTCACAATGCAGAGGAGAAATCATCCTGGTTTTGGGATTTAAACTGCCAGGATCAGCAAACATGAGCTGACAGCAGCAGGTAGGAACTTCCCCAAGGGCAGGGTTTTCCCCATTAGGTTTTTTGCACCCTTTTTGACAATTCTTATTCTTACACTACCCCAGGTAGGGTTTGAGATTGAGACACACCAGATTTTAAATCCCTCTTTAGGAGCAAAGAGTTGTTCTGGGCACAGGTTTGGAAGTGTTTACAACACTGGCAAGGTTTCTTTGAAGTCTTTAAATGTCCAATAAAATTGAGGGGCAACCTTTTAAAGATGGAAAATGCGCTTTTGGGGGAGGTGTGGGTTTTTCTACAGAAGTTATTGTGCTCACTCTCGGCATGGAAATGTGGGAATGTGTCTGAGCACTTTGGCTCCTAAACACCAGCAGTCAGTGCCACAGTTTCACACCTTTTTGGAGTTTTTTAATTGTAGATCATGATAACTTGTCATAATATCCTTCATGATTATATCTAAACATTATTATATATATTAAAATCAAGAATAAGTGAAATCAGATTGTACTCTAAAAAAAAAAAGTGGATTTTTTACCTTGGGAATCATTAATCCCTGCCCATGGCAGGGGGTGGCACTGGATGGGCTTTAAGATCCCTTCCAACAAAAATCCTATAATTCTATTATTTCCTATCAATACTGGAAAAAGGGGAGAAATATCCCAGAAACAAAATTTTATAGAGACCTGATATAGGCATGACCCTCTAAGTCCANTCCTTGCCAGGCTCCTATTCCTGGGCACTCCAGAGATATTGGCTTCCAGTCCTGCAGGATAAGTGATTCCTTGGCTGAAATGCTGCAGGTTCATTCTCTGACCTTTTTTTTTTCTTTACAACCACCCTGTAAAGTGCAGAAAGTCAGGGTTTAGAGTGGTCTGTGGCCCCTGGATGTGGTACCTGCTCTGCTCTGTGGTGTTCCCAGATTTGCCCTTTCAGGAGTTGTTTATCCAGTAGTAATTGAGCAGAGCAGCAAAGGCAGAGGAAATATCATCATAAGGATCCTGTTGTCCCAAAGTAAACCTGGAATGGGAGAATGGAGGCTTTCAGAATGACAACACAAAATAAAAATGACAATATGAAATAATTTTCTTTATTAGAAAGACATCCTTCTACTGTAGCATGGTAAAATCACCCTTTTTAGTCTATCACTTAAAGGAAACAACAGGTTTTTTTAATTGACCAGTTCTGTTATAAATTTCATATATAATCTGCAGGAGTCAAGCACTTTGCACTTGGATTAAACAACTGTGATAACACAATTGTACAAATTATTGAGCTCTTTATCCACTGTGGTAAATTAATGCCCTGTTTTCCTCTTCTGCAGCTCAAGTGCAGAGGATTGGTCATTTTAAACTCTCTCTCTCTCTATATTTTTTTAATTTGAACTGAAGCCCTGTGTGCTCACAGCCACTCATTTGAGCACCTCTGGGGTAGGATGGTCAGGACAGGTATAAAAATTCATTTTTTTAGAAGATGGAAAAGAGGACAGTGGCTCTGGGGTTTGGAGCAAGATCATGGCTTGGTGAAGATGGTGCTGGTCTGCCTCTCTCTGCCTTCTGAAATGTGGTATTAACTTTATAGAAGTTGTTGGAGATGCTGTGGAAGTTGTTCCATGTTCATTCCTCATCTCCAGTGCCTTGATTTCCTTGGCTCTCTGCTTTGGGAAGATCTCATGGGGAAAAAAATGGCATTTAAAGAACCCTGGTGCAGGAAATCATAGAACTATAGGATCTGGGTCGGAAGGGACCTTAAAGCCCATCCAGTGCCACCCCTGCCATGGGCAGGGACACCTTCCACCATCCCAGCTTGCTCCAAGCCCTGTCCAGCTTTTCCTTGAATATTTTCAGGGATGGGGCAGCCACAGCTTCTCTGGGCACCCTGTGCCTCTCCCTGCTCCCAGGGGAGGATAATGTCTGGGAAATGAGCAGGTTGGACAATCAAGAGAAGGAAAAGCAGGTCCCACAAAATAAAGAGTAGTGCAGGAAGGTTTAACAGCTGCTCCTGCTGATGCCTTCGGATGGGAACATGGAATTTCATGGAAAGGTAACATGGAATTTCATGGAAAGGTAACATGGAATGAGCAGCAAGAGTTATCCCACACGATGTGCAATTAACACCTGGGAGCTTTGCACCGCTAGATAACATTAAAACCAAGTGCTCAGAAGGATAAAAAAGGGATTAGATGATATTCATGGTGATAATGAGAAGATCAAGATTCATTACAGAAAGTCACAATGCAGAGGAGAAATCATCCTGGTTTTGGGATTTAAACTGCCAGGATCAGCAAACATGAGCTGACAGCAGCAGGTAGGACCTTCCCCAAGGGCAGGGTTTTCCCATTAGGTTTTTTTGCACCCTTTTTGACAATTCTTATTCTTACACTACCCCAGGTAGGGTTTGAGATTGAGACACACCAGATTTTAAATCCCTCTTTAGGAGCAAAGAGTTGTTCTGGGCACAGGTTTGGAAGTGTTTACAACACTGGCAAGGTTTCTTTGAAGTCTTTAAATGTCCAATAACATTGANAGATGGAAAATGCGCTTTTGGGGGAGGTGTGGGTTTTTCTACAGGAGTTATTGCACTCACTCTCGGCATGGAAATGTGGGAATGTGTCTGAGCACTTTGGCTCCTAAACACCAGCAGTCACTGCCACAGTTTTACACCTTTTTTGGGGTTTTTAAATTGTAGACCATGATAATTCACCATAATATCCTTCATTATTATATCTAAACATTATTATATATATTAAAATCACGAATAAGTGAAATCAGATCGTAATCTAAAAAAAAAAGTGGATTTTTTACCTTGGGAATCATCAATCCCTGCCCATGGCAGGGGGTGGCACTGGATGGGCTTTAAGATCCCTTCCAACTAAAATCCTATAATTCTATTATTTCCTATCAATACTGGAAAAAGGGGAGAAATATCCCAGAAACAAAATTTTATAGAGACCTGATATAGGCATGACCCTCTAAGTCCAGTTTGTTTTTTTTACAGTTCTAATTCTAGGATTCTGGGGTAGAGCAATAACAAAATGCCAGCTGAGATGCAGAGTTCATTAGTGAGCCAAAGCAGGAGATGTTTGCTTTTAGTCGTGTTTTTTGCCCATCAAAACCCACAGTCTTAAGTAATGAACAAATAATCATCTCTTCAATGATTTAGCTCTGTTTATTTCCCTCGATATTACATTTTCTTGGGAGGCAATTGATGGAGTTGGGGAGAAACTGTGCAGCACAGTGTGAAATGATATTTGTACCTGTGCCTGGGCCCCGATCGCAGCTGATGGATTTCTGCTGGGCACATCATCAATTCCCTGCTCCCTTTGATCCACTCCTCTCATTGTTCCTTGCATATTGCTCCTTGTGACTCCACAGAAAACTAATTTCAAAACAGAGCAGAAATTTTGCTGCTGGAATGGCGAGATCAAGGTTTGAAGCAGTAAAGGCTGAATTATGGCTGTCATTCACTTGTTAAGCTTTCTCCGGCCTGATTTAGCTGCCAGGAGATTCCAACAGAGCTGAGAAGGACAATTGGTGGAAAAAATAAAATGATAAACTGTGAGAGGCTAAACTGAACACCAGTTTAGCTCAATAAAGCTCTTTATGTATAAATAACAGCAAAGAGCCACTGATTTCTTGCTCTGGGCTATTATTGACGTGGAGAGAAGTCTCACATATATCAATCAATAGGGAGGTTTGGCTGGCAGAGCTTTACTACAAAGGGAAATGGACTGAAAAAGTGACCTGAAAAAGGACCTGAAGTTAAGTGTCTCAACGTGAGATGTTTCACAAAGTTGTGTTTCAGTGAGAGAGTGCAGCTGCGATAAAAATAAAGTTTTCTTGAGACAAAAAAATTGGCGAGAAAATATTGGTGTGTTATTTGGATAGTGCAGCTCAGCAGTGCAGGTTGTGTTGCTGCTGCTGCTCCTGGCCTGGGCAGAGCAAGTTAACAGAGATCCCANACCACAAACTGCTCTAACACTCAGTTCAAACCATCTCAGATTCAAAAGTTTCCCAAAGAGTTGGCAGCTTCCTCCATGGATAGAGATCAAAATACACCCTGTCCAGGGGGGTCACACGGCTCAAAACAGGCAGAGCAATGTCCTCTGCACTTTGGGTATCAACACCTGCCCATGGCAGGGGTGGCACTGGATGGGATTTAAGGTCCCTTCCCACCCAAACCATCCTATGAGGGATACAAAAGACTTATTGAGGTTTCCAGGATGAGAATGAGAACTTAAAGCAGGTAAACTGCAGGATAACTCCGGAGCTGGAGGTGGAGAGGGAAGCAGGAGCAATGGTGGATGATTTAAAAGCCCTGACTGAGCCCTGTGTGCTGACAACCCTCTGTCACAGAACATAAACACGGGTTTCTTTTGCACCAGATCAAGGCCTTGCTGGAGATGCTGAGAATGCCTCAATATCCATGCAGTGATCCCCACACTTTCCTTGTCTCTCACTCTCCTGGCACAGCTGGAATCTGATTATATTTAATAATAAATATACTGGATTAAATCTCTTGTGCCTCTCGCTACAAGAGGGGGACGATGGTGGCTCTGCCAAGGGTGGCTCTGTGCTCCTTTGAGCTGCTCATTCCACGAGGACAAAGAACCTCCTCTTTCCCCTCTGTTAGCAAGAAGCTGGCTCCAATCTAGTCAGTTCTGTTTCTTCCTGAGCAGAAGGTTAATTCTGAGCACTTCAGTGTCTAACAGGAGTTCTGGTGTCTGTTTATTTTCACTTCAGCAGAGCAAACTCTCCTCTGTGAGAGAGCTCCAAAGGGCCTGTTCAGAAAACACTGCTGGTGTTAAACACCTTTGAGTAAACAGAGCTGAAACAATTAGAAATGTCAGCTTTAAAGTTTCCCACTTAATAGAGGGAGTGAATGAGTCCAGCAGATGAGAATGTTCCAGAAAAACACCGGGAGCCAACTGCTGCAGAGGGTCAGGGCAGCTGCCACCTTCTAGAAAAGATGTTAGGAACTGCTTTTGGAGTTCCTGGCATTCTTGGCAATTTCAGGCCATGCAGAACTGTTGAAAAGGAGTTTTATAAAGCTAAACTGTCTGCATGTAGCTATGTAAATAATGAGCCTTGAGTGTATTTTAAAGGGTTGAAGAGTAATTAAAAAGTGGCCTTATTCAAGGTGATGCTAAATTCTGGTTTAGTGTCATACAGTAGCTCACATATTAAAATATGGTCTGGTTTATTGATAATGATGTTCAATACAGTAGAAATTTCCTGGTTTTTTTCTTTCCAAGTGGTCCTTCTGCAAGGGCCTTGCCTCCTGTGCCACACGAGGGGATCTCTGCTGGTTTGGGGAGCTCAGGTGACGAAGGCTCAGCCTGAGCCACGACCTCCTGTGCAAATCAAACCTTTGCAATGCCCAAAGAACACCCCACGAGGGAGAAAACTGTGGTTGTGGGTTTGTGTCAGATCTCTGAGGGTGCTGATAGATGTGGAAATGCTGGCAAATGTCTGCTCCTGTCCGTGCATGAGAAGGGCAAGGGCCAGCCAGGGAGGTTTTCCTCCTTGCAATTGATCCCACTGCTGGGAGTCAGCAGGAAAATAATAAACATCTCCTCTCCCCGTCCCTCCTGTGCCCTGTTACAGGTCAGGCCATGCTTCAGTCCCAAACAGAGCAGCAGAATATTTATGGACACTCGTGGAAAGAATGGATAATTATTTCTCAGTCCTGCTGTAGTATTTATAAGGCCTTCTCCAGGAAATGTAGTGAAAATGGAGAAAAATGTTGCTGCAGAGCAACTGTGAAATCCCATTTGCAGCTGTACCTGCTCAGAATTTTTCCTTGATGCTTCTGTTCCAGGAGTAGCCTTTTCTGTACCCTGAATCGTGACCTTTCTCTTCAGCATGAACTTTACAGTGCTCATTTCCCTGGGAAGCTAATAAGGAAATAGAGACTGAAAAAAACCCCACAAGCCCCATTTGTAAATTCCTCCTGTATCCCTGTTTTATCCTCTGTCCTCAGAAATGACATTTCATCATCCACGTTAGGGGAAATATCTTAATTTTGTGACACATTTGAGGATGGAATTGTGGCTTTCCCCAGGTGTGTTGTTACAAACATGCCCGAGACCAGAAAACAAAATAAAATCCGGAGCTGATTTGTGTTTGTGCCTCGTCCACTAAGGAGAGTTTTCCATCTAATGGGCACTGAAGTATCCTATTGACCTCTGGAATTGGCTGCCGAGGCACGAATGAACCATCTGAGAGGGTGGAAATTCCCCACTCAGGTTTTGATTGCCTGAAGTGTATTGCAGCTTTGGGGGAGTCGTCTCTGAGCGTGCCCCAATTTCCACGCAGAGCCAGAAATTTATTTCCTCCAGAATTCCCCTGGGATACCAGACTCTCAGGAATCCTTCCCAAGCAGTTCCATCATTATTCCAGTAATCTGGGCAAAAGTGGGAGAGCCTGAGCAAGGAGCCTGTGGTTGCCGTGGGAGGTGGTGGTGGCAGCTCTGCTCCCAAATTGAGATTATCCATCACAATTTGGTCATTACGGGCTTGCAGGAAGATCCTCGGCCTGCAAATATTTGCTGCTTTTCCTGCAAAACACTGAGAATCTCCAGCACTTCAGAGCTTGGAAATATTGAGTATTTTTTTTTTTAGGGTTAGCAGGAGTGTTTGGAGTATTTGCCTCTCCAGGGAGTTTTTAATAGGAGTGTTTCCTTGCTGGGGTCATATAAAGACACAGGACAATGTCCTTTATTTTACACAGTCTTTTGGAATTAGGGGATTCTGTGACTGAGGCACAAGGTGAATTTAAAGGGAGATAGGAAATGTTTTAGCAAACTGGGGGCTATTTTCATTGCAAATTGCTTCCACAGAAAACAGGGACATAATCTGGTCCCACATTAACAGAGCTGTGCTGATAGGGAACAAGCTGAGGTGGAGGGTGGCAGCTCTGTGCCCAGGCTGGAAAATCCCTGCTGTATTCCTGGGCTGAGTTGGGAATTGCATCTTGGGGCATTCAGAAAGACAAGAAAATCATAATCCAGCCCAGACCAACCTCCAGCCCCAAATCCTTCTGTATCCTCTGTCCCCACCCCAGGCAGTGTCAGGCAGGCA
Source organism: Aleadryas rufinucha (assembly GCA_013397815.1). Classification (NCBI taxonomy): domain Eukaryota; kingdom Metazoa; phylum Chordata; class Aves; order Passeriformes; genus Aleadryas; species Aleadryas rufinucha. The sequence goes on along the minus strand of VZTH01012658.1, from coordinate 65,360 downwards.
AGAGAGCAGGAGGTGGAAGGAAACAAAGGCTGGATGCTCGAGATCCAATGGGATCCAGCAGCTCTGGGTTTTACTGGGATTTTCTAACAGGATTGTTGTACAGGTTTGAAAGCAAACCAGTGACTCCAAGTCAGAAATACAATTTAATAGGGAAAAGGTAAAATAAATGCAATAGTACAAACAGCAAACCACTGACAAAGTCAGAATACAACCTGGCACCCTGTCAGTCAGGGTGCTGGGAGCAGTTCAGATGAAGTGGTCCTGTTAAAGCAGTGATCCTGTAGGAAAAAAAAAAAGAGTCTGGTCTTTGTCTGAAAGTCCAGTGGTAGCTCTTGTCCTCTGGGAATCCAGTGGGAAAAGGCTGTCTGTGGTGCTTGGAATCCCAGTTTATATTCAGGATGGAATGCTTGGTTTCTCCCTCTGGGTGGAGCTTCTCACAATGGGATGATAAGGCATTGATGGGCCCATTAACGAAAGATTGTCCAGAGGCAGTTATCTATGAGCCATGGGCAGGGTCCTTGATTGCCCATTAAACAAAGACAGCTCCCAGAGGGAGGAGGCAAGGAAAACACTGCCCCACCTGGATTCAGTATTTTATGGAGATGGTAAAAGAATAAATGCTTTTGGGCACGTCTTACACTGTAACCTAGGACAATTGTCTTCACATTCAACCTTCTGGAGCCCTCTGACTCCACAAATTTGGAACCAACAGAGCTGCAGAGCTTCACTGCCCAGCAAATCCCACTTTAAGTGGTGAATTTCCAGTCGTAAATTCCTGGGGACACAGGCTGGTTACAGTAGGGACTTTAATAACGGCTAATTAATTGTATAAACACATTAACTGTTGATAGGCACAGGGAAAGAGTGGCTGGCATGAATAGCAATTAAAGGTAAATTATCTGCCAGAGCTCTGAGCAAACCCAAACTGAGAAACACTGATTTAATCTCTGCTCAGAGGCACAGCCTGCCCTGCAAAACTGGTGGGGAAACTTCTGTGCTGCCAAATTAAGGAACAATTCCAAGTTGGGTTTTGTCCTGTTTTTCTTATTTTTCTCTAATCCTTGTTTTAAAACTCAAGCAAACCCCCCACCACTACCAGTTCTCTTGCCACAGGAAGATGCTGTGTGATTATCACACATCCCTCATGTTTATTTGGCTCAATAAACAACACAAAGGCAGCTCGTAGGAAATGAATCCTCCCTGCGTTATCTTGTTATCTGTATTTCTTCTGGAAGAAAGAGTGCTGGAATTATTGTGCTTGCATTTTGAATTATAGGAGAAATCATCTTGCAAGAGGAAAATAATTGGCTTCCCCACACACCAGATTCCCACCTTTCCAGGTTCTGTGTTTAGGCTGCAGTATTCAGGACGAAAACTGAATTTCCCTGGCGTTAAAAGCTGACTTTATGGGCAGATGGGGTGAGTGGTAGCTCAGTTAGCTGGGAGTATATCAGCTCTCTCAATAATAAAATCAGATCTTGAGGAATGGAGTAGTAAAATGTCCATGTGAGTCTTCCCCTGCTGTCACATTTTTGTCATTTGGCTCATTCCTGAGCAAAACCCCAAAGTCCTCTCAGTAGGAAACACACGACAGCAGGGTGAGCACTTTGTCCTTTTAAAAGTGCCTCAATTTTCTCAACATTGAAACTCTCTGGAGAGGAAAGTGATGGGCAGACATTGAAATGATCCCATCCCTGGCTGGGGCTGTGCTGCTTGTCAGGAGTGTGGAGGAGATGGGCTGAGAGCTGCAGGCTTGGATGTTTCCAGTGGAGGACAGGGTTTATGTGGGGGGATTTACTGGTTTCTCAGGATCGTGGGCTAAGATGAACATTTTCTGTAGGAAAAACCTTCTGGGAAGTTATTTAAGGTTTTCTTTTTGAAGCAGAAACACTTACAGGGGCTTTTGCAGATTTTTCAATGAAACACCAACTCTCTTTTTGTTACTGAACCTGAGGGGATGAAGAATTTTGGGTTCCATCCTCTTGAGCCTTTGCCTTGGTAGGGAAGCTGAAAGCACATTCCAGACCCTTTTCCAAAGTCCCTCTCCAGCTCTCTTGGAGCCCCTTTAGGCACTGGAAGGGGCTTCAAGGTCTCCTTGGAACCTTCTCTTCTCCAGGTGAACATTCCCAGCTCTCCCAGCCTGGCTCCAGAGCAGAAGTAGAACAGATATTGAAGCAGTTCCTCAAGACTCAGCGCTCACTAATTAGAAGATGAAGGAAATAATTGCTGCACCATGAAGGTTTGGATGCAGATAAACGTGTAAGGGTGACAAGAACAGACTAATTGACACAGAATTACATCAAATATTTGCCTCGTGTCAAGTGGGCTCAGTGTTTGTTTTAGGAGCCCTGGCAGAGGGGATGTTTGATATCTGAGCAACTGCTTACAGGGAAACACTGGGACCAATAAAGAATCTGAGCCTCCAAGTGCCTTAGCACTTCGAAATGTCATTAAAAGTCACTCCACAAGATCAGAGCTAAATGTATATTCTGGCTCTCCAGCCCAGCTTGCTGTGGGATGTGCATGGAGCTGTGCATTTGTCCTACACCTCACACCAGGGGGGCAGTGCCAGTGTGCACCAGAGGATGCTTCTGGGGAGGGATGGTTATGGAATTACCAGGGAATATCCCAAGCTGGAAGGGACCCACAAGGATCATCGAGTCCAACTCCAGACCCTGCACAGACACCCCAGCAACCCCACCCTGTGCACCCCTGAGAGCTTTATCCAAATGTTTCTTGAGCTGTGGCATCCTTGGTGCCTGCCAAATTCCCAAATTTTAGGAAAAAAGTGTTTCTTTTAATTTTCCCCAGCTGTGCCCAGCTGTTTGCAAGTGCAGGGAGGTTCCTGGCCCTGCTGTGCCTCAGCCCAGCCACTGCAACCACTGCAAAATAACTCTGCAGGAGCTGGGCATTGTCCTTCCTGGCTGAGAATGACTCAAGTTCAACTTTGATTCTCACCTGAAACTCGGATTTAATCTTTTCAGCTCTGGCTGAGGAGTGAGGCAGCAGAGGGCTGAAACTGCAGATGTTTGTGCAAACAGCTCTAACATTTGGAATGTGAATTCCTGTTTGTGCACAGGTTATCCTGATGCATTAATGCCCTGCAGATCTGATTTGTCTGAGCACACGGAGGTGGAGTCTGTGGGTAAATCGGGCAGGGTTGAAGCATCCCCGAGTGAGGTCTGTCCTGGCAGTGGGGACCAGCCTGTCCCTGGGGCTCCTGTGCCCATTCCCCCGAGTGCCAGGGTGGGATTTACTTGGTCAAAGAGGGGGCAGTGCAAGGGAGAATCCTCCATCCTTCCCTTTCTCTTCGAATCCTCCAGGGATGATCTCAGTTCATGGTTTATTTCCTTGCTCAGAGCCCACTGTGGATTTTATTTTGAGGAGGAAGGAATGACTCTAAAATAGATATTTCTATTCAGATATGTGAAAACGTGTGACTATTTAAAAATGCAATTAGCTTCGTTAAGGAAAACGAGAAATGAAGGCACGGAGGAGCTTTGTTAATGAACTGAGGGGTTGGAGCAGGGTGCAGTGAGAGCAGCTCCCCAGCCCAGGTGATCCCAGCAATGGCTAAAGCACGAGCAGCTCAGGGAAGTGTTCAAATGGAATATTTGCCATGGAATCCATGACTTCCCCAGGCCTTTCCCAGGGGCTGTCCCGAAGTTAACGCACACTCAGTGCAATTATCACCTCCCCACAATCATTTAGTGAGAGTACAAATAACTAATTAGCCACACTTCACTCCACCAGGGCCACAGGAACGATTTAATTCACTTAAGAGTGAGACTGCTAAGAAAATATTCCCATTAACAGGAAAACCAGGCCCATGTTGGGTTTGTAGTTGTGGGGATTTCACCAAGAGCTGCTCAGGAGAAAGAAAAAAAAACCAGAACTGCTGTTGGAATATGAAATTGCATTAAGCTGTGATTAAAAATTAATCCGACTTCTAATTGGAAACACTCTGAAATTAATGGTGAAATCCTTACAGGAATATATTAAAAGGTTACCACTGTCAATTTTTAATGGATTAAGTTTCATTATCAGATAAGGCCATAAAACCAACTGGTTGGCAAGAGGTAAATTTCCACCTTCCAGGATTTTTTCCACCTTGTTTATTCCTTGAGCTTTAATGTTGATGGCTTCACCTATATTTGCCCGTGCATAAACCTTTGAAGCCGCATTTTCCCCCCTGTCCTTTTTCCAATCCTTTTCCTTGCTTGTTTTCCTTGACTTTTGTTCCCCTTGCTCATTTTCCTCCCTACATTTTCAGCTCCTCAGATGCCATTTTTTAGACCCTTGTTCTGATTTTTCCAGGCCTTTATTTAAGCTGTCCATAGTCACTCCTTTACTGAAGCCAAATCTTTTGATTTTATATTTTAACTAACCAAATACTAAATCTAACTAACACTAACATTTATTTAAATCTCTTTTCATCTTGGTCCACTCTTGATGTTTGGAAGATTCAGTGACAGATCTTCCAATTTGATAAATAATAACTTCTAAATATGCATTTTTTAATTTATATGAAACATTCTATCAGATGCATGTGTATATTAAAATATAGGGCATAAAACACAGGCAGATTTTTATTGCATTGTTCTCTCAATCCCTGTTATTTTATGTCCTCCTAAAAACGTTGAAAAATATTAATTTTTACAGCAACAAGGCCCTCAATGTCCTTGTGACTGTTTAGGTTCTGTGCTCATGCAGAAACCAAGTCATTCTTCTCTTCTTTTTTTTAGTTCATTTTAAATTTATTTTTTTTAGCATATTTATTAAACATTTAAGAAACATAAGGAGAGCCCTTGAAATAAATAGCTGAGCACAGCCAAAATATTTTTTTATTATTAATGAGATACAAAAAATGCAGAGATTTGCTGTGCTATGAATCCTGAAAAGTGCTTATAATCATAATATTTATCTCGAGATTTCTCCTGAATCAGTGTTTTATGGTAATTAACAGTGAGTAATGGTGACTTGCTGAGCTATCTTTCAAATTTTGAGCCACCTAAACCTAAATTTTAGTTATTAATGTTCTTTTCTCATGAGCTATTTCCATGTGCAATCCCACAGTGACATCCCAAATTCCTGCTGGTGCTTTGAGAAGGGTGTGGCCCCCTCAGCTGGGAACAGGGCTGTCAGAAATGAAATGTAAATAGAACTTTTGGACATTTAAGGTATTTAATAATTTGAATTGAGGGTTTTTCCCCTTGGGCAGTTTGGAAATATCTCTTTTTTTTTGAGGCCTCATCTTGCAATTCTTCCTCCACCATCACCCTCTGCCTTGGAAAAGTGAGGTTGGAATAGAAAATTCTTTGAGGATGTTTTGTGCCTGCCCATGGTAGCAGGGGGTGGAACTGGCCGGTTTTAAGGTCCCAACCCAAACCCTTCCGTGATTCTGGAATTCTATTAAATTCAAAATTCTGTCCAAAAATACCAGGTGGGAAAGCATCTTATCCTGAGGGAAAAAAATGATATTAAAAATCAAACTAACTGGAAAAAAAAAATCAGCAAAACACATTAAGGAGATATAGGATCACATTTGGGATAATCCAGAAATGCCATTTTTGAATTCTCACCCACCTGCCTCAAGCCAACAGGAAAACTTCTCCAGCTCACAGACCTGGTGCTGCCAGAGAATCCTTTTTTCAGTGAAATATTGACCTTTTCCAGTGCAAATCATTGCCTTATCTGAGGAAACTTGTTAATTTTGGGAGCAAATACTGATAATAATTAATATAAGATGATAATAAATGTTCAGTAATTGATAAGGTGCTGCCATGTAAGGGAGGAGCAAAAAGCCTCACACTGTTCTAATGAATTTCTTTTTCTGATAATACAAGAAAATACCTTTAAAAATTATTTTAATGACCTGCAAAATACCTAATTTTATTAGTTATAAATTATAAGTATAGTCTTAAGACAGATACTAAATTATACACCTGCATATTTAACCAATAATACATTCCCATGCTCCAGAAACATTATTTCTATCACTTTCCACAGATAAATGTGCTACAGGAACCTAAGTTAAATCTCATTTAGGACCTTTTGCTTGGAGACAAAAGAAATTGATATTTTTCAGTGAAAATCTAAATTCAGTCGATGCATGTACCACAGTGTTTGCTCATCAATCTGCATCAATCAAGGAGCTCGAGCCTCTTGAGCAGAGGTGAAAAACAATTGCATTATAGGACTGTAAAATAGATGTTTTAGGGGGTGGTTTTTTTTGTTGTTGATATCATCTGAGGCTGAATTTATTCAAAGCAGAATTTGAGCTCTTTATTGCCACCATCAACACCCCTCCCCTCCTTTTCATCAGCTCTTATATTCAAAAATAATTTTTAAAGGTATTTTCTTGTATTCTCAGAAAAATAATTCATTAGAACAGTGCGAGGCTTTTTGCTCCTCCCTTACATGGCAGCACCTTATCAATTACTGAACATTTATTATCAGCTTATATTAATTATTATCAGCATTTGCTCCCAAAATTAACAAGTTTCCTCAGATAAGGCAATGATTTGCACTGGAAAAGGTCAATATTTCACTGAAAAAAGGATTCTCTGGCAGCACCAGGTCTGTGAGCTGGAGAAGTTTTCCTGTTGGCTTGAGGCAGGTGGGTGAGAATTCAAAAATGGCATTTCTGGATTATCCCAAATGTGATCCCATATCTCCTTAATGTGTTTTGCTGATTTTTTTTTTTCCAGTTGGTTTGATTTTAAAGAATTGCCTTTCCTTTGTGTGTTCTCTTTTCAAGGTGAAAACCTCTTCATTTTCTGCCTGGTTCTGTGATTGTGCCGCGTTCCAGGGGTTGTGCATCCCGGTGAGCTCCCATCCCAGCCTGTCCCATCTCAGCCCTGCACCTGGTCTGAGCCTGGCTCATGGGAGCATCTCCTCGTTTGCTGAGGCTCCTGCTCAGCTTTTGGCCTTCTCCAAGGTCTGTGGTAGCACAGACTCTTTCCCATGGGAATTTTTCTCTTCTCCTCCCTGTGTTCTATAAATAAAGATAAGGTTTGGATGTTATTGAAACTGTCTCTGGAAAGATGGGCAGTTCTACCTGGCCTATGGGCCTAGAGGGAGGTTTTGAATTGACCCAATCTGGAGAAACTTTTAAAAGTCTATATAAGTTTTAGAATTAAATAATAAAATCAGAATTTGCCCTCACCCGATCCAGTTTGGTTCTTGCACTCGGCTGGCGCTCAACAGCGACAAAGGTCTGATTTCGTTGCAAGTTAAACGCTGCTCTTTGAAGCTGTCATTTTAATGAGTGCTGGGAGTTTCAGATTGTTGCAGTTAGGATCTATTTATAAAAAAAAAAACCCCAACCCATGAAACATCTTAAATGTAGCCTTGCTTATTGAACCGTGGCTAAAGCCATCACCAGGCAGCGTTCGGGGTCACGCTGAAGGTTCTTCTGAGCTCTGAGCGAAATTTCTGACCCAGAAGCCAGAACACATCTGATTTGTATTTCTTACATTTGCACTGCAATAAAATTTAGTGACAAATGAGGAGGGGACAGATCTGTAAATGAGTAAATGGGTGAGCTCAGAGAGCACCGGGGCAGAATCTGTCTCGTTTCATATTTCCATGTTTCACTTTTGCAGTTCCATGGCCCTTCTGATGATTGTCCAGGAGATTTAACTTTGACTTTCACTCCAATCCACCAAGTTTTTATATTTCTTTAACCCTCTCCCCACATCTTGATTTTGCTGCTAGTGAAGCGATGGCTGATGCTGCCCTTAATTAATTTTCAATCTCCAACCCTCAAACAGAAAAAAATATCACTCTGGTAGATGACTTTTCTAATAAACATATCTAGTTCTGTGTCAGTAAATAGCTGTTTTCACTGCTGTGCTGAATGATCACCGCTGCCAGCTTGTTTGGAGAGGAATCGAAACCATGTCCCTCCAAATAACACAAATCACCAGTGCCTCAAACCCACAATGTGTTGAATTTCTACCAACAGATTGCTTCTCGTGTCTCCTGAAATATTTCCCATCCCATAAATCAAATATTAGCACGACACCAAGTTGTGGCAGCCCCAGCAACTCCTTAGGATGAAATAAAAAGCAATTTTTTTTTGCAGCTTCGAGGTGTGTGAGGCAAATCTTGTGGCTGAGGAAAACAAGCACTGAGGTGGGAGCAAATTATAAATGTTAGACTGCTTTAATATTAATATTTCTCTGTTTTAAGGAGCTGACCAACCGTGTGTAGACACACTAAAAAAGTATTTTCTGTAATTATTCCTGCATCCTGTCAAATAGTTTGGACACTCTGTGGTCACCTGATTCTTAGCAGGGAATAGTTTGTGCCCCAGCAGTGCTTATCTTAGAAGATGCACTGCATAAAACCCCACTCGGTGCCATCCTTTATTGCTCTGTGCCAAGAAAAGGAATCTTCAATTCCTCAGCGTTGCTGGAAATGTTTCCAAGTGGAATGATGTTTCCCCTCATTTTTTACTGCTGTCATAAACCGTGCGTGCAGAACCGGTAACAGAACTCTGAGAATCGCTGGAGATGCGAAAACTTGATTTCTGTGGCCCCACATTTTGGGTTTTGGCTCATTTAGCTGAGCACTGGTGCCCTTTTGCTGCCAGAGCCTCGTGTTTGCTGCCCCAGCTCAGGAACATTCTATCAGCCAGCGCTCATCGCTCCAGCACATCCAAGTTTACACTTCCCTCCTCCCCATTAACATGGTTTCAATGACTTTTTTTCCCAAACTATGTTATTTTGAAGCATTTGAGTTCATTCCCATTCACATCTCCAATGTCTCTACTTGCTGTATTTGATTTCCCGATTTCATTTGGGTGAAATTCGCCAATTTTTCCCTTTTTTTTTTGCCATATCGTTAGTGAAGATAAATAATTTATCTCTCTGGGGGAATATATTGCAGTAGTTGTGTCAGGGATATCATACAAGTGATTTTTGTTCTCCCTTTTGGGGTCCAGGGAAGGTAAAAACTCTCAGAACAAAAACCCTGGAGATTAATTTGTGATTTGTGGGCTGAAGAACGAGGATTTTAGTCACAGCTGACCACACATCTTTAGAATCAGAGAATCATTAAGGCTGGAAAAGACTTTCAAGATCATTAAGTCCAACCTTTGTATTTGTAGTTAACAAGGTGAATTCTGTCTAAAATATCCAAGGTGGTAGAGAGCCATTAAAAAAATCCATTTTTTGCCATTGTTAGATGCAATTCCAGTCCTTCTTTACTGCATTTCATTGTCTTTTGGGTACATATTACCAATCAGAGAAACACCAGTAGCAGCCCAAAATATGAAATATTTCATATAAAATATGAAAACTTCATAACCTGATCCTTAGTGGAAGAAACTTCAATATAGGTTGATGTAACACAGAAATTTGGGATCACAATGATAAATCTCAGCTGTTGTTCTAGAACTCTGTGTTTGCCATAGAAAGGATAAAAAAGAGGAAAAGGGTGCCTGTGCTGGAGATTCACATTGTACATGCAATGCATTTAAGGAGCTGCTAAATCCAGCCTTAAATTGTTAATTTATTCCAAGCTATCTTTTAAAACTCATGAATAGCAAAGATATTTCTCTCTAGTTTACTACAGAGCTCTGCACAGCAGCTACTTGAGGTCATGAATCTCCCCTGCTTTAGTTATAAGGTATTATAACAGGAATTCTTGATCATAACCTTCAAATCTTATTTTTTTTTCACTTTCTCCTTCTGTCTTGCCTTTTTTTCCCCCCCAACAGAATTGCTGTTTTCTCAGTATTCTCTCGTCCTCAAATGTCACTGTAAATCAGCCCTCCAGCTGTCTCCATTCCCCTCTCCTCTGGCTCCTTCCACGATGCACTTATTGAATATAACAATGACAATAAATTCTCTCCTCTCCTCTGTTTAAATCACAAACACTTCTCTGGGTCAGGTTTTGCCAGCGAGCCCTGCTGCCTCTTCTGTCCTGCTCTCCAAAATTTCACTGCTCCTCCCAAATTTTCCCTTCTCCCATCTCCTTTTCCACCAGTCCATCCCTGCTCCAGTCTCTCCCTACCCCTCCTTTTCCTTCTTCCCAATATTCACCCCTGAGGATTTCAGGCTCTGTAGTATTTCAGCCACAGGAAAAATCCTCTTAAAATTCAGATATTCCAGCTTAAAATTGCTCTGCTCTTGAAAAAATCTTGTGGTGATGTCAAGGAAAAATGTTTGTGCATGTGGGGTTGAGGGCTGGAAAATGGGAAAAGTTGCTCTCTTGTTAGTTGCTGTTGTAAGTTCTGAGTAACTGTGATTAAATTTTAAGAACGATAAATTGGATCAGCTCAATGATTTTTGTTATTCCAACGAAGCCAGAACCTGAAGAAGTGACAGCAACCCAGGCTAACAAATAAAAACAACGGCTTTAATTAGAATAATTCATTAGAAGCAGAAATCCAACGTGCATTTTGTATGAGGAAGGGAACAAAGTCCAAAGCGCTGCTGTTTGCATTGTGAGATAAATGCAGAAAAACCCGAGCAATGCATAAAATTTAAATCACAACACTCTCAGAGAACTCCATAAACACAAGTTCCTGCAGTGCTCTGTGTGTGTTACAAAGGATGCCTCATCACATCTCCCAGTTTGAGGCAGGTATTTGTTGGGTTATTTTTGATGCTGATGTTTAGGCTCTCCTTTCAACCCAGGCTGCAGCTCTGGAAGCAGCACCCCGAGCCTCCCCGTGGGTTCTGCAGGAGGAGCTGTGGCTCCAACACCGGTGAGCATTGGCTGAGAAAAATCTGCATTTTCACTTCTTTTACCAGGCTCTTTTGGACTTATTTTTGGCTTCTGGGTTGAAAACACTCCACAAGCTCTCAGCCCCTCAATTCTTTCCTTGTCTGCCTCTTGTCTTTCACATCTGGGCCCATCCCTTCCTTCCAACCAGCATTTGTGATGGAGAGGAGACCGAAGTGACAGCCCAACGCTGTGTCCTGTCCATCCTTCCTCTATCCTCATTTAATCAGGAAATTCCCAGCACAGAGAGGAGCCCCATGGATAAATCTGCTCCATCATATCCCTGAGAATCTGCCCAGTTTATATCAGGGCCCAGCTGGTGGCTGCTGTTTCCTTGTGAGGGTTGGGGACATCTGTGGCTCTTCTTCACCTGCTCCTGGGCGCTGCCCAGATGAGTTTCACCAGTTAATGGCCAAAAGGTGGGCACTGGTTTTTGGNTGGATATTAGGGAAAATTTCTTCTCTTAGAAAGGTGATCAGGCGCTGGCACAACTGCCCAGGGCAGTGGTGGAGTCCCCATCCCTGGAGGTGCCCCAAAGGCTGGATGTGGCACTCGGGGACGTGGTTCTGTGGTGAACACGGCGGTGCTGGGTTCATGGTTGGACTTGATGACCCTGGAGATGTTTTCCAACCTTAATGACTCCGGCATGAGGGCAGCTGGATCACTGGGCTGGCCATGGACAGCAGCCACCCTGTGACCTCGAGGCAGTAACCAGGTCTGTACATTCCCTTTCGTTTTCTCCCTTTCAGTGCAGCGCACTTTCACCCGAAACACCTCTGGCTCTAATTAGTGCCCTCTTGCCTCTGCTTTATTGAGTTGAATCCATTGATGAACAGGCCAGGGCACTGCTGGGTTATCAGGGAAGATGAACCACTCCAAAAGCCAGGCACGGAGGATTTCCAGCGTGGTCTGCAAGCTAAAAACTCCCTCAGAAAAGGAGGGATGCCAGCAGTGAATACAGCCCAGACATGCTAGTACCTATTTACTTTGCATGTTTTACCAGGTTTTAAAGTGAAAAGCCATGGATTTAAGAGGAAAATGTCTTTTTGGAGTGCTAGGAATTAAGCATTTCTATTGAATTAGTTAAAAGCAAAGGATCTTCTTCCCTGTTGCTTTGCATTTGTGTGGCTTTTTAGACCAACAGCATCTCAAAGCGAGCCATGTATAAAGTGCTTCAGCATTAAGGTGCTGATGTTTAATTCCTCCTCGTGCTGATGTGAATTATCCTTCAGAGCTAAAGGTGATGAAGTAGCCACCTGTGAATTACAAACAGAGGAGAATGCAAACCTGTTTTCAGCCTGTGCATTTCTCCAGGCCAGATTGCTGCTGTGTCTGACACTCTCCTCAGGTTTCCTCGTCTCCTCACGGTGTCTCTCGGGCAGGTTGTGTTTCTCCCACAACACAGATGGGACCTGAGGTACCACGAGGTTAAATGACTTCCCTGATGTGACACGAGCAGTCTGGAGCAAAACCAAGAGCTGAACTGAACTCATTTGGTGCCTCGATCCCAAAATCATCCTGTAAAATATGAGCCACGAAAATTGGAAGAAGTATTATATGTTTTGGGGTTTTTTTTTGGTTTTTTTTTTTCCTGAAATGATTAGATTTTTGGGAACTAGAAGGAGAAACTGGCCAGACCAATGTGTGTTTTCACCTGCTGCTTTGCAGCTGTATCCTTCCCAGGGCTCCCTGAGCTCCTGGGTGCATAAAATCCCACGCTCATGTGCTCAGTCAGATAATTGGAAGTACAAGCAGGTAATTAAGTTCCAACTTATCCCATTAGTAAGTGCATATCTGGGATCAGATCTACATTCCTGCCTGCCCAAGGCTCAAAGGTTGGCCTGTAGGAACATCTGACTGCAGCACCCACTAAAGCTGCTGCCACAGCTTTTGCCAACATTTAACTTCCCACTCTCTGTTTCAACCCCAACTTTCTAGGGCAGCAAAAATATTGTCCATTAATGCCATGGAAATCCATGCCAAAATATTATCTCTATTACATATATAAATACATGCATTTAAGTGACCCTTTGGAGCAGTATCACTTAAAAGAACTCATGTTGAAAATGCTCCCAAATGGAGACATTAATATTTGCATCCTCCTTGTGCTGCTGATTTCCCCTTCAGCGCTGATGCTAATGAAGTATTAACCCATGAAGTGTGAGCAGGATGGAAGCAGGAAACCTCTTTTCTCTGCTGGTATTCACACTGCTTGTTATTTTTGCTGTTTCAAAGTTAAAATTCTGGCTAAAAATAGAAGTCACAGATCTGTCATTTTTAGGCTGAAGGAGCTGTAGCCAGAAGTAAAAATGCTCGAAGTTCACAGTTCATTGGAACAAGCACAATCAATTAGCTTATTTTAATGTATGAGGCAACAGGATATTTAAAGTGTCTTCAAGTCATTTCAAGAACTTCTATTGTATATTTTACATCAGGACTTATTTCCAAGTGATTCTTTCCCCTTGCTCCACCTTTCCGAATCCAGCCCAGCAGATGCCCTCAGCCAGGCAGCCTTTCCTCCCATGGCTGATTTCAGATTCCCATTCCCAGAGGAGGCCAAATTCCTTCCCAATCCTCCCCAGTGTGACAGGGTGGTTCCATGGGATGGTCCATGGCTGGTGATCATTCCAGGCTCAGGGAATTGGAGCTGTTCAGTCTGGAGGAAAGGAGCTTGTGGGGAAACCTCAGAGCAGCATCGGAAGCTGGAGAGGGACTGTGGTGATAAAACAAGGGGGGACGACTTCAAACTGAGGGAAAATGGGTTTAGATGAGATTTTGGGAAGGAATTCCTCCCTGGGAGGGTGGGGAGGCCCTGGCACAGGGTGCCCAGAGAAGCTGTGGCTGCCCCTGGATCCCTGGCAGTGCCCAAAGCCAGGCTGGACGGGGTTTGGAGCACCCTGGGACAGTGGAAGGTGTCCCCTCTGCTATTTCTGTGGTCTCATTTCATTATTTTTTATTAAAACAAATATTTTTTTTTAAGAAGGCAGGGTTGGCATAATGACAAGAAAATTGTCTGTTCTCTTGGGGGTTTGTTAAACTGTTGTAAAGCCATATTAAGTTTAAGAATGCTGCCCCAATAGATCATGCAGTTCAAATGTGAAGACTCAGCTGTTATTGTACAAACAAAACGAGGAGCAGGCACAGGAGAAAAGCTCCTTCCTGACACACTGAAAAAGGGACTTGATCTTTCAGTGATCTCCTCTGACCTGGGCAAAGCTAAGATGATTTAGAGCCCAAATTTTCACATCTTTTCTGAAAAGCTCAGACTTTGGTTTGGCAAAGCTGTGCCGTGGTGCATTCAAAGGCATTAATCACTGCTTTCAGTGAGAAAGAAAATACTTACATTTTCCAAAAAAAGATTTTATATATATATATATAATTATAGTTATTTCTATTTGCAATGTAGGAAAAAGAGTGTTACCTGCCCTAGCTCTAGGCTGGCATTTTAATTTCATTTGTTTGTCTCTCTCTTTGTCTTTGGACCTTGTAAAATAGGATTCTTATCCCAGTTAAAATTTTATTGCTGTGACACCGAGCAAGAAGCACCTGTTTGGAATTAAAGACACTTTTGAATGAGGCAGAATCTACCTTATAATTGAGACTTACTATGGAGCTTCCAATAACATGAAAATTAAGAGTAAAAAATAGCTCTGTGCTGGCTCAAAGTCATTTTTGAATGTCGTTTTTGTCAGGTCACAGCGTAAAACATCGCAATGGTAATGAGTAATCTTCATTAATAATGCAAATCCAAGTGTGGTTTTCTGAAATGTTATTAATTCCAGGGAGCAGTTGATGCAACTGTGAGCTAACGTGCCATGTTTCTTCCTGTGACATTTGGAAAAAAAGCAGGAGTTGAATCCCAATAACAGCTGTCTCCTGGAAAACAAGCAGCTGCTTGGCAGGAATTGGGGATCCAGAACCATCTATTAGGGATAATAAATACCCACCTTTGTGCACAGCTGCCTGACTCCTGCAATTAGCACTCAGGTGGATGATTGCATTGTCCTCCTCGGGATTGCAGCAGGGCTACCAGGTGAAAATCCAGCTGCTTCCAAGCTTTTTAAGGAGAGAAACACAAACCTTCAGCCTTACTCCCACTTCTGCACTTTCCATGGGGGGTTTAACATCCAGAGTGGTAAAAACTCTTTATCCACTCATTTAACCCAGGGCACCAAGGGATGCTGAGCAGTTCTCCTGATGCTGAGCCCAAATCCACAATTCCTGGAAAATCCTTTAAAGCTTCCCAAGGTGCTGCCTGAGGATCTGGCTTTTCTCACTGAGGAGCTGAACCCTGTTCTAGGTGAAGCCTGGGCGCTGAAAAGTTGTGAGGAATTACTCACTGTTTGTAGACTGGGTATTAGGGAAGAGCTCTCCACTGGAAGGGGTGTGAAACACTGGAACTGGCTGTCCAGAGAGGGATGGAATCACCATCCCTGGAAAAAATGTGTGGATGTGGTGCTTGAGGACACGGTTTGGTGGTGGATTCTGTGATTTTGGAAGTCTTTCCCACCTTTAATGATTCCATGATTCTGTGGGACAGGGCTGCTTTAGGTGTGGATGCTGACCCTTTTTCCAGATTACTCGGGATCTAATGAGAAGCAGAAATCATTTGATCCCAATATTGCAGTGAGCTCGCAGGAAAAAGAGNACCAGATTCTGGTGTTCCAAACCCTGCTGCTGCAGTGAGTAATTCCCAACTGAAAATTAACTGTATCTAATCTGAAGAAAATCAGGACAATATTGTTTTGAGGCCATGTCATATCATTTATGCAAAGTGCTTTCAGAAGCAATAAATAACCAGGTCTTTTATGACTTTTTTTTCTTTTAGTGAAAAAAAAAAACCCTATTAAAAGCTGTGGGAATTCCCACTGAAATGAAGCTAATTCCACAAGCAAAGCAGCACCGCTTCTCTGCCATGCAAGGCCAACGACTTGGAGTGCTATCCCTGGAGCTGATTGCTTGTTCTGCATTCCTGGGAGGTGCAGAGGCAGATTGGCAAGGTGACACAATAATTTGTGAGTCTCCAAGCTGTCTGGTGTTACCAAGGTAACTCAACTGCACAGCAATCTGCCTCGAGCCCCTCCGAAGATAAAGTGGTCAGTGCTGCTGCACTCGGAAATGTCAGGTACTGACCCTTTTTCCATATTGCTCGGGATCTAACGAGAAGCAGAAATCATTTGATCACAGTATTGCACAGAGCTCGCAGGAAAAAAGAGAAATATTCTGTATTTCCCTTCATCTGTCCAGCCCTGCTTTTTACAGAGTGTTCCTGAAATGTTACCCAGGCAAAATTCAGTGTTCACTTGAACTTTATGTGAAGTTAAGGGAATGAGGCAGAGGAAGGTGGCTTGAAACCAGTCCTAGGCCAGCCTAGAGGCAAAACAATTTAGGATTTGGGCACCATGGTGTGAAAGAGCCTTCCCTGGGAGCCCCTCATCCTGACCCAGGCACTGGATGGAGAAAGATCCCAGGGTGAGTGGTGAGGTCTGCAGCTGGCACAGCTGGAGCTGGGAAAAGGCTCTGAACCGGCCTTGTGGAGCTGAAAAAAATGTCAGGAGGAGAGAACTCACAGGGAAGAATTTCTTCCCAATATTCCATCTATCCCTGCTCTCTGGCAGTGGGAAGCCATTCCCTGTGCCCTGTCCCTCCATCCCTTTCCCAAAGTCCCTCTCCAGCTCCCTTGGAGACCTTTTAAGAACCGGAAANTGTGTTAATTAAAGAAACAAACTTCAGAGAAATTTTCCTGATGTTTTTCCCAACTGTAGTGTCAAGACAAGAGATTTACCACGTACAGGAGAATCCAGTCATGAAGGGAGAGAAAAAATTCCTTTTAAAAAAGGCTGATCCCAGAAGCAGGACTGTAACAAATGTGTAAATTTAGATTGGCTATAGGGAAGANGAGCCTTCTCTTCTTCAGGATGAATAACCCAAACATCCTCAGCCTGTCTTCAGCCCTCTGATCATCCTCACGACCTCCTCTGGACTCGGTCCAGCAGGTCCTTGTCCTTCTGATCTTTGGGGTTCCAGAGCTGAACACAGGTGGCCTCTCCTCTCTCCCTGGTCAGCATCCATGACACCACTGATGGCTGTGTGAAGGGCTGTGTTGATATGAGTTGCATTACACAGAAAGTGTTTAAAAACCTTGGCTAGGCTGGACTAAAACAGGGACTAAACCTTGGCCAGCCCAGGTAGGGTGGACTAAAACAGGGACTAAACCTTGGCCAGCCCAGGTAGGGTGGACTAAAACAGGGACTAAACCTTGGCCAGCCCAGCTAGGGTGGACTAAAACAGGGACTAAACCTTGGCCAGCCCAGCTAGGGTGGACTAAAACAGGGACTAAACCTTGGCCAGCCCAGCTAGGGTGGACTAAAACATCGTGGAGAGCCCTGGCAGGAGATGCTTGGCTGTTCAGCTGGGGAGGGGAGGTCGTGACAGCAGCCCAGCGCTGCTGGGGCACAAAGTTCGGAGAAGAAGCAAAAGCAAGCACAAAAGGTCAGACAGATCATCCCTCCTTCCCTTTTAAAGCACGTCTCAGACTGAATCCAATGTCCAGAGCTTTTCTCTCAGGGTGTCTGTGATGTTCAGGCAGGGGTTGGTGTCACTTCACCCGTCCACGAGATCTGCTGTCATTAACCAGGGCTGCTCACAGGGATTAGAAACCCCTTCCAGAGCCACAGCAGGAGTCTGAAAAGACAGAAACAGACAGAAACACCACTTCAAAACTGCTTCTGGAACAGCCAAGATGAAAATCTGAGCAGCAGTCATTTAAATAATGGCCAAGGTCATTATGTTTGGAAAAAGTCACAGTGCTAATGCAAAGTGCTCCGGGCAGATTGCACATCCCAAGGGTTTGGCTTTATGGGATCTCTCAGTGCAACAACTGTTTGTGCCCACGGGATCCCTTCTGCTGGCACATTTTATGGATGATGGTATAAAACGGGCCCGTGACATTATTTACACAGGCTGGAGCCCGTAGCAAGCTACAAATGGGAGTGGGAAAAACATCCATGGGTGTATTTGCTAATTATTCTCTAGGATGAAAATTGTGGAAAACTGGAATTTCTAAGGAAATGAATGTTTTGCTAGAGGAGCTGTGATGTAAAATAGATGTTGAAGGGATTTGGGGGAATATTACACTTTTGGTTGCTCCAGGCTCCGTCCAAACAGGCCTTGGGCACTTTCCAGGGATCCAGGGGCAGCCACAGCTTCTCTGGGCACCCTGTGCCAGGGCCTCCCCACCCTCACAGCCAGGAATTCCTTCCCAAAATCTCATCTAAACCTCCTCTCTGTCACTGTGGGGCCATTCCCCCTTGTCCTGGAACTGCGTTCCCTTGTTGAAGATCCCTCTCCAGCTCTCTGGCAGAGGGACTTTTTACAGCAGAGAAAGGGGACAATAGAAAAGGCGTTGTTAACCTCGGCTCCCGATGGATTCAAAATGAAACATTGTTAGGAAAAAAGGCTGACAAAGAGCAGGATGGGCTGGAGGAGAGAGGAAAACGGAAGGGGCTGGTCCAGAGCCCACAAAGGGGTTGATTGAGGGGTGGGAGCCCTTAATGAGCTCGTTGAAGGCCATTCCCTCCTCAGATGCTCCATGAAGGAGCCGTGGAGTGCTGAGATGTGAGGGACAGGAGCATCTGTGCTGCTCCTGAGGGACAGAAGGACAAAACGCACATTCCAAGGGAAGCCACGGTGGGAGCTGTGCCCGGGAATCCAGGTAGGCTGAGCTGGGGGTCACCGGTGAGGGTCAGCCCTGTCTGTTTTGGGGGATTGCTGAGGAATCTGATGGTGCTCAGCGCTGAAACCCAACAGGATCAGTACAAGATGATAAATAAATGCTGGATGTGGGAGAAATGGGACCACCTGTGGTGGTCAGCCCCCTTTGTTTTGGGGATTGCTGAGGGATCTGATGGTGTTGAACCTCAAAAGGATGAGTACAATGTAAATAAATAAATGGAGGAGGTGAGAGAAGTGGGAGCAGCGCCGTTCCCACGTGCACCTGCAGCACGTTCCCATTGCAGCCCCTGCCCCTTCTGGGGTCTTTTCTGAAGCGCGGCGAATAAAAAGAACAACATTTGCTCATCTGAGAAGGACAAACGAAGGGAAAGCGTCTCAGAGGAGGCCTGAGTAGGAAGATGTTCCGAGGCGTTCTCCGGCTGTCTGGGCTCCCTCCCACGCGTGTCGGGGAAGCGGCGCACAAAAAGCCCCCGAAACCTCCCCAGACAGGAGGGGCTGGCAGTGCCTCGCTGCTCCCAGGCTGGGCACTGAGCACCGTGCCGCTTTTAGAAACCCCGAACCACCGAATAAATCACTGCTGGTGTACGAAAACGAGCTCGGGATCATTATTCACGTGGATTGTTCCTGAAGGATGTGCTGATTTAAATGAGCTCCTGCTTACTAAACGAGCTGGGAAGAACAAGCTCGTGTTAATATCGAGCTGCCCAAGAGAGGTGATCAGCGGGAGGATAAAGTTATCATTAGTGTTCTGCTTAATAATTTAAACTACATAATGCATGAGGATGTGAAGAGGTAGATGCTCCTCAGCTGGCTGGACTTGGGCTGAGGCTTCTCCTTTCCCTAGAAACTCACAAAAATTGCTATTTCACCTTCTTCCTGATGTTCGTTTATTTATTTATTTACGTGGTTGGTTTTGTGGAGGTTTTTTGGTCAGTTTTTTGCAATTGCAGGAAAATAATGCTTAGAAGGCGGGTTGGGAAAGCGAATCCCTCAGGGGAAAAAGCCTGGATTTCCTTGGATTTCCTTGGATTTCCTGAGTTCTTGGAGAAATCTGCACAGCCTGCCGTGGCGCTGTGTCCATCTGGCGAGGTGGCAGATGTAGCCGGAGAGGACAGCTTTCACCTTGGCTGTTCTGTTTGCATCTCCTCCCTCTCAACTTCTGCGTGTTTTCTGTCGTCTTACGAAAGGGGTGGAAATCATGGAATATCTCGAGTTGGAAGGGACCTTTCGGAGTTTCTCCTGTCCTTTGAAAAACGTTTTGAGCTCCCCATTTCTCTCTTATTTGACTCTTTTAAAACGCACCTTTCCAGANGGCTGGGCACTGAGCACCGTGCCGCTTTTAGAAACCCCGAACCACCGAATAAATCACTGCTGGTGTACGAAAACGAGCTCGGGATCATTATTCACGTGGATTGTTCCTGAAGGATGTGCTGATTTAAATGAGCTCCTGC
Source organism: Aleadryas rufinucha (assembly GCA_013397815.1). Classification (NCBI taxonomy): domain Eukaryota; kingdom Metazoa; phylum Chordata; class Aves; order Passeriformes; genus Aleadryas; species Aleadryas rufinucha. The sequence continues at coordinate 45,438 of VZTH01012658.1, read as the reverse complement.
TTACTAAACGAGCTGGGAAGAACAAGCTCGTGTTAATATCGAGCTGCCCAAGAGAGGTGATCAGCGGGAGGATAAAGTTATCATTAGTGTTCTGCTTAATAATTTAAACTACATAATGCATGAGGATGTGAAGAGGTAGATGCTCCTCAGCTGGCTGGACTTGGGCTGAGGCTTCTCCTTTCCCTAGAAACTCACAAAAATTGCTATTTCACCTTCTTCCTGATGTTCGTTTATTTATTTATTTACGTGGTTGGTTTTGTGGAGGTTTTTTGGTCAGTTTTTTGCAATTGCAGGAAAATAACGCTTAGAAGGCGGGTTGAGAAAGCGAATCCCTCAGGGGAAAAAGCCTGGATTTCCTTGGATTTCCTTGGATTTCCTGAGTTCCTGGAGAAATCTATCACAGCCTGCCCTGGTGCTGTGTCCATCTGGCGAGGTGGCAGATGTAGCCGGAGAGGACAGCTTTCACCTTGGCTGTTCTGTTTGCATCTCCTTCCTCTCAACTTCTGCGTGTTTTCTGTCGTCTTACGAAAGGGGTGGAAATCATGGAATATCTCGAGTTGGAAGGGACCTTTCGGAGTTTCTCCTGTCCTTTGAAAAACGTTTTGAGCTCCCCATTTCTCTCTTATTTGACTCTTCTAAAACGCAGCTTTCCAGACCCTTGGGCGTCGCCCGCCAGACTTTTTGACTCTCAGAAAATGACCTGCTTAGCCTTGGTTTTTTAGCAATTCCCTGGGGATATTTCCAGCTTTCCCGGGGCGTTGGGATCTCTGCTGCTGAGAGCGCTTTAAGCCGCGCTTCCCAGCTCATTGACTGCGGCTCAGGTGCTAAATGCGCCTGACCCCATCACCTCGGCTTTTCCGCGGAACGGAGCAGAAAAGCGGGGAAGAAATCCCCTGCACTTCGGAGCGGGTTTAGCAGCCTAATGCGGATGTGCAGGGTATTTCTGATGTCCCCCAAATCCTCTTAAGTTCCGCGGAGATGTCCTTTGCAATGCTGATTTGAACAACAGCAAAGCACGGCAAATAGGATGAAAGGACACCTTAGGCATAAAAGTGTGTGTTTTGGAGGCTGGGGGTTACCTTTAATCTTAACCACTGCTGTTAAAACGTTGTCACAGGGGCTGGATTTTGCTGTTTATTTATTTTTTTCTTTATTTCTCCTGTGTGGAGGCAGACTTAATGGGTAAGCTGACGACTTTTGCACTGACAGCTGGCTGCTGCCTCTGTAAATCTGCTGGGCTTCCACAGCGCCTTTCCTGGGCTTAGAATTTTTTCCCTGCTCTTCTGGAAGGGACAACCTACGAATTTGAGTACAATCTCGGAAGAGAAGCTCGAGGCAACCTCGCTGATTTATGGCTGTCCGAGCATATGCGAGTTGTTGGTGTTTCTCTCCTGAGCTGTCCAGGTTTGTCCTTTATGCTGCTTGAGCCACAACTCTCCGTTTGTTCACGAAACCTTTGCAAGCTCAGTAGATCTGCTTGACAAAGCANGTGTCCATCTGGCGAGGTGGCAGATGTAGCCGGAGAGGACAGCTTTCACCTTGGCTGTTCTGTTTGCATCTCCTCCCTCTCAACTTCTGCGTGTTTTCTGTCGTCTTACGAAAGGGGTGGAAATCATGGAATATCTCGAGTTGGAAGGGACCTTTCGGAGTTTCTCCTGTCCTTTGAAAAACGTTTTGAGCTCCCCATTTCTCTCTTATTTGACTCTTCTAAAACGCAGCTTTCCAGACCCTTGGGCGTCGCCCGCCAGACTTTTTGACTCTCAGAAAATGACCTGCTTAGCCTTGGTTTTTTAGCAATTCCCTGGGGATATTTCCAGCTTTCCCGGGGCGTTGGGATCTCTGCTGCTGAGAGCGCTTTAAGCCGCGCTTCCCAGCTCATTGACTGCGGCTCAGGTGCTAAATGCGCCTGACCCCATCACCTCGGCTTTTCCGCGGAACGGAGCAGAAAAGCGGGGAAGAAATCCCCTGCACTTCGGAGCGGGTTTAGCAGCCTAATGCGGATGTGCAGGGTATTTCTGATGTCCCCCAAATCCTCTTAAGTTCCGCGGAGATGTCCTTTGCAATGCTGATTTGAACAACAGCAAAGCACGGGCAAATAGGATGAAAGGACACCTTAGGCATAAAAGTGTGTGTTTTGGAGGCTGGGGGTTACCTTTAATCTTAACCACTGCTGTTAAAACGTTGTCACAGGGGCTGGATTTTGCTGTTTATTTATTTTTTTCTTTATTTCTCCTGTGTGGAGGCAGACTTAATGGGTAAGCTGACGACTTTTGCACTGACAGCTGGCTGCTGCCTCTGTAAATCTGCTGGGCTTCCACAGCGCCTTTCCTGGGCTTAGAAATTTTTCCCTGCTCTTCTGGAAGGGACAACCTACGAATTTGAGTACAATCTCGGAAGAGAAGCTCGAGGCAACCTCGCTGATTTATGGCTGTCCGAGCATATGCGAGTTGTTGGTGTTTCTCTCCTGAGCTGTCCAGGTTTGTCCTTTATGCTGCTTGAGCCACAACTCTCCATTTATTCACGAAACCTTTGCAAGCTCAGTAGATCTGCTTGACAAAGCAGCCCAGGTGGGTTTTAGAGGAGAGGTTTAGCCCATCTTGAAGGGTCACTGCGAGCTGAAATCATTTGGAGTATTTAACTGAGGGGGTTTCAGGGAGGTTGTGGCTGGGAGGTGGTGATAAAGCACATCTTGGTCCCATCTACTGGCAGGATGAATTACTTACTCCACTTAACGATGCTGGGCAGTAATTGTGAGGCGATTGTAAGGTGTCTTTAGGATGCTGAGGTTTTTCTTATTGTGGCCTCACTTCTTTAGTTCTGCGCTTCTCTCCCTCTCCTGAGTGCTTTTAAAAGTGAGGAGGGAGTTACAAAGTGCTCTTTAGAAACTCACTGAGTGCTTTACAGTGGAACAGCTGAAATATTCAATAGTTACCAGTTGAAAGAATAGGAATATTTTTGTTTATTTTGAATGGGAGAAAGGTCTGGTCTTTCCATATGTCAGCTGTGGAAGTTGCTTCCCGCTGAGGAAATACAATTATGGAATGCTCTGAGCTCCCGTTGTCTCAAGGTTATTTTTAGGACATATTAAACAGCCATCAGTGTCTCATAACGAGTCATCAGATACACAAATTGCATCAGTGGTCACTGAAACGCACTGGCTGATGGCTGTGAAATAATTCAAGTGCAAGTATCATTTACTTCCAAATGATTGTTAAAATCAGCTGGAAATTAAACCTCGCTTTTTCCTCAGCACTGTGAGAGATGAAATTGTTCTGGTGCAGTTGTGGGCAGCGGAGAGCTGGGTTGGTACCAGAGGGCAGCGGAGGTTTGAGGATGGGTGCAATGGTGACCCTCCTCGGAGGGAGAAAAGGGCACCTGCTGTACCCCTGATGTGCTGCAGATGTAATGAATCAAAAAATCCAGCTCTGAACAACCCCCCCAAATCCAGGCATTAGTCTGATTTACTCTGATTAGTCAGATCCTCTGATTTTTGCCAAGTGCATAATTGCAGGCAAATCCCCTTCCTTCGAGAGACCTGGCAAAGCTAAACTCGAGTTCAGGGATTCCTGGGAGTGTGGGGACTCGCTGGCCATCCCTGTTATCCAGAATTCCCGTGCTGGGAATGTCTCAGTGCACACAAAGCCGCCCTGGGAATTTGCAGCAGAAGTGCCCTTAGAGAGGAGATAACTCCTGGTGGTGAAAATACCTTTACAAAGCCTTTGTTTTCTTCGATATTTAATGACCTGCTCTCCGATGTGGTTCACTCTCATTAAATATCACAAGTGTCCCAGACACTGCGTGGCCTGGTGAAATGCTCAGGGTGAAGGAGCACCAGAGTCACCAAGAACAGCTGAAAATTCAGATTTCCTCTCCATCATGATCAAGTGAGAAAGGAAACTGCAATCTGTGTACCAGCAGAAAGCAGATCTTGGTGCCAGGCAGCTCCACTCTGCCCAGGAGCAGAGGGCAGGGCGAGAAGCAGATACCCAGAAGAAAGTTGGCCTTTTTTTCTGTTATTTGTTTTGTTCTGACCTACTGATAAAAAATTTCTAAGGGGAAAAAATATGGCAAAGTTAGAACTCCCTCTAGAGTCTGCACGTGTTTCATCCAGCTCTGCAGAGAAGTTTCACCTCCGTGGAGCTGCATTTCTTGAGTTCTGCAGCAGTGCAGGAAGTTCACCCAGGCAGCTCTGACGTGTGAGAAAGCACAACCTGCAACCCACAAATCCGCAATTAGGCAAACAATTTTTAGTTGTTTTTATATTTAAAATCCCTTTTTTTTCCCCCTGAAAATAGTTCAGTATAGACAGTTAAATTGTTGGAAGCATAATTCATCTTCTTGAAATACTTGAAGGTGTTTAGTATCCCATGTAGAGAGGAGGGGGAGGAAATATTTGTGTTTTTCCCGCATAAACTATAGGGTTTTTTTGACTTTACAGATGCAAATGTGTAATTTTTGAGCAGTGTGAGCAGCAGGGACACTTTTCCAAGTGGTGATGTGGTATCATGACAATTATTTAAAAACTTCAGAATCGGTTTAAATCATAACAAAATAGTCCTATTAATTTCTAAATTTTCAGTACTAATGATTTTTCTCATCTTTTTGCTTTTAGTATCTCCTTTTTGCTCCTTCCTAACTCCTTCATTACAAGGCCAAGTTGCTTTCTGTCAGCCTCTACTGACTTGGGAGAAAAAGGTCATGAAGTTAAACCAGAAAAATGGTGGATTATTGGTGCAAAGCCACGAATAGATTTTTCCGAGCCTGGCCTTGCCCTTGTGAACTTGGTTTACCCAAGAAAAGTTCATTGTTTGCTGTGAAAGTACCAGGTAGACAAAAGCAAATCCTGATGCCTAAAATTTTCCAGCTTCTTGAAGTGCAGCTTAGTCCTGCATCCAGCAGGAATTCAAACTCTGGAAAGAATTTGTGACTTAAACTTTACAGCTCACTTTGCTCCACTGAACTTGTCTTTATTCACAGAAGAAGGGCAACTTTTTATGGCTGTGTGACTTTGTAAGAAGTTCCTTTTCTCTGATTTTTTTTTTTCATAAAATAGGATTGGGCAGGTGCAGATGATTTTTCTTGCTGCCTTTGACACCTTTATGACCAAATAGTGAACATAGAGAAACACAAAAACGTCGAGTTCCATATATCAGGGTGCAGAATCCAAAAGTCTGGTGGCAAAAATCTTGGTTGGAGCTGGATTCTGAAAGATCTGGAATGACAGGATCCCAGAGTGGGTCAGGTTGGAAGGGACCCCAGTGGCTCATCTGGTGCCAGCTCCCTGCTCCAGCTCCCAGGGCATCACAATAAAAACGGTGAAATGTGTGAAATTGTGGAATATTTTTGGAAAAGAAACTCGGAATAAATGTTAAAGCTTTCCAGCTTTAGGATTTACTACACTGAGTACCCCAAACGTGCTGCAAGTAGAGTTAAATAACCAGTGGAAGTGGGAAGGGAAAGTTTGGGGTTGTTAAGAAGCAGGAAGAGAGTTCAGGAGGGATGGAGGGAGAGAGGCTGCAGCTGTATTAAATCAGCACGAGCTGAGGAGAGAAGGCTGTCAACAGCAGCCTGCAGTGAGGGCATAAAGGAGGAGAGAGATTTGTAGTAGGCAAGCAGAGAGAGTGAAGAGAAAACTGAATTATGGGCTTTTATCTTGGTGTTCTGCTGCCTAAACTCATCCAAGTCCATAAAACACAACCTGAAGTAGGGAATGGGTGTGGAGTGTTTTAAATAAACCCTTTCTGCCCTCAAATGGACTGGTCAGTGAGAGGGGAGGAGAAAACTTGAATTACCTCCTGAGTTAGGAGAAGGGACGAGTGAGCCCTGTTAGTTTTGGGTTGTGTTTCCCTCCCAATGTGTTTTGTGTGGAAACAAACTTCTGCTGGCCTTGTCTTGGCACTTGGGGAGATGAATTCTGGAATGCTGATGGCATGAGTGGTTCTGGGGCCAGGAGAGGATCACCCTCACTTCAATCACCTTGGCAAGATTTGGAGATCTTGGATGGCTCCTTGCTGGTGCCCCCTCGGGAGAACAGGAAGGGTTTTGGGATCAAGTCTCTCCTTCTGCCTCACTGTTTGTGTTCCTGGTTGTTTCCCCCCAGCCTCCTGATGTGCTCTGCTGTGCAGATTTTCGTGTCTCCCAGCTGAATCTTTGTTAAATTGAACTGGCTGGGGCTTTTGGGGAAGCTTCTATTTTTGGTTGGTTGGTCGGGGTTATTTTTGGCCTGGGATTGTTCTGCACTATTTGGAATCAGGGCTGTGAAGAGTCAGGAGCATAAATCTGATCAATATTTTGGCCTCAGGTCGCACCAGGACTGGATATTAGTTCAGTTCAGTTCAGGCTGGATATCAGTATCAGTTCAGGTTGGATATTAGGAAGAATTTCTTCACTGGAGCAGTGGTTAAGCACCAGGATGGGCTGGTGGAAGTGGAAATGTTCAAACCATTCCTGGAAGTGTTCAAACAGTGAGCAGATGTGACTTTTTGGGATATGGTTTAGGGGGTTTGGGGATATTCAGCTGAAGTTTGGGCTTGATGATCTTGAAGGTCTTTCCCTTAAGGATTCCATGATTTGCTGCCACAATCAGCCACAGTTATGTTCAATCACGTTCTGTGAGTTCTTAGCATTGATAATATTCTTTTTCTTGTATTTTTGCACTAAAATTAGAGTTACACACCCTTTTCCAGCAACCTTTCTTCTGCCTCTATTTCTAATTCCAGGCTTTCCTCAGGAATAAGTTTAGAAGCCTCTGAGATTGTCTTTTGTGTTCTGAGCTTAATGAGAGCTTCATTTTTGAGGGCAAGACAAGAAGCTGAGATGCTGAACGCGTGGAGCTCCGTGGGTGCATCCCCTGCTACTGCTGTGTTGGTAAATAACCCTAATCAAGATTGATGCTCAGCAACCTCTTGTAAAGCTGCTGCTTTGTAAACATTTTGATCAAAGCACGCTCTGAAGAGCGCTTTGAAAGTTGTTTTTTTGAAGACCTCTGTGATCATGGTGTTTTATCACCGTGCTTTACAGATGACAAATCACCTCAGCTGCTCACAACCGACAGAAATCAGATGCCCTTTTTTTTTTCTTTTTTGCAGAAAAGTTGTTGGAGTGTTGTGGTGAGATTTCCTGTTTTTTATTTTAATCACTCATCTGGGAAAGTGCTGTAAGAAAGCTTCATTTGAAGGCAGGCACGAATATTTTCTGCTGATAGAATAAATGTGCTTTTATAAAAATCTTTATAGACTGGGAATATTCCCAGGGGGATCCAAATCCTTCTGGTCACAACTGACTTCAGCTGTTTGATTAAGAAACTCACTCAAAGCTGCCTCAAACTTGTGGTTTCTCACCTGGAATTTGTTGGTGCTGGAAGGACGTGGCAGAAATTAGTCATTTAATGTTTGTTTGGTTGTCTTCCCCATCTGTTTCCAGATAATATCCAGACAGGAGGAGGAGGAGGGATTCAGAATGAATTATTTGCTCAGCTGCAGTGCTGTTTCCAGGTGCTGAATGGATTTATAGTGGATTTCACAGGATCATTGAGGTTGGAAAAGACCTCCAAGATCGTCAAGTCCAACATTTGATCAACACCAGTTCAACCAGAGCAGAGTCCAGTCATTTCTTGGACAGTTCCAGGGATGGGGACTCCCAAAACTCCCCTTCCAAAGCCTGACCACCCTTTCTGTGAAGAAATCAAGCCACATTTTTTCACAGAAAAGTTATTTGATTGTTGTGCTGAGATTTCTAAACACCAGATGTTTGCTTTTTGAGATCCTTAAAATGCTGAAGATCCTGGAGGAGGTGAAAATTGGTACTAAAGATTTTTTTTTGTCTAATGATAGAACTAGAAACAGAAGATCCATGTTCCTTGTAGGACTCAGGAATGTATCTCTATCAAGGGAGAAAGTAGCATTAAGGAAAACAAAAACAAAGCCCATTTTTAATGAATAATCAAGTTTAAAACAATTATTTTTCTCACTGTGCATGTGGTTTTTCATTTTCATTTCAGGAGGTTGATGTGTCTGAAGAGAAATAGAGGTGTCTGCATCTCCTTTGGAAATGCCCAGCAACTTTCTCCCCATTCCTCTCCCCTTCCAAGTTACAAAATGGAACAAGGAAACTCTTTAAAATGTGAATAAATAACCAGGGAAAGATTAATGCACTAATTGGAATATAAAATGCAGAAGATGTTTCCCTGCAAAGGTGGCTCAGTGGGGGATACAGCTGTAAAAAATCAAAAGCAGGGCATTTCATTTCTTGCTTGTTTTGATCTAATTTTGAAAAGCTCAATTAGTTGGGATTTTTTTGAATATTTTCTTTCTATTGAGACTCAGCCTAATTATTTTTTCTCCTTTTTCAAACCCTCCAATGGGAGATTATTTTGGTGGTGTGGTTCCTGCATCTGTGAATTAACAGGAAGGTGAATATACAAATTTTCATGATGATTTTTTTCTTTGCTTCATAGACAACAAATCAACTTTCTGGTTTCTGTTACCAGGAACTTCCCTTCTATTAGAGAAAAATTCATCAACTCCTTTCTTCTCACCACCCCAGTCTCAAGTATTTCTGGAAGTTAGAGGAACTTTCCTCTGCAACTTTTACTTTTTAAGAATTTGTGGCATCTAAACGTGAAGAGACCTCCCCTGATATTGTTTTATCAGCAGAGAACAACTGAGTGTTTATAGAAACTTACCCTGCTCTCCTCCCCTTCTCACCAAAGCATTTAATGAATTTAGAAGCACTTTCTAATTAACTTAATAAAAATTAACTCCCCTCTCTTACTCTGATTGAACTGGACTAAGGCTGCTTTATCTTCCAAAATTAAATTATTTTAATGTACTTTTATGTAAATTTTGGGAGGATTTTTGACCATAATTTGGGGTTTCCCCTTGGCTTCTCTGATTGAGAGCTGGAGGAAGAAGACAAACTTGTGTCAGAAGTAAAACAGTTCTAGGAATGATGGAAATCAAAGTTCTGCTGCCGGATTGAGAACACCAGAGGAGCTTTATTAAGATGGTCACTAATTAAACACTGTAGATCTTTATTTGCCCTTGGGCAGGTGGGATGTGAAAGCTGCAACACAGCTTTATTAAACCAGAAATTCCCAAAGATCAGCCAAACAATCCACTTTATTTTGGAGTGAGTTTCTCAGGAGAGGGGGCATTTGTGCTCCCAGTTGTTTGGCTGGGTCAGTTGTGTAACTCAGGTGTTTTTATTGGTACCAATCAGGAATTAATTGCTGATTTTCCAATCACTTGAAGAGAAATGAGCACAAAATTAGTTTTTTTATTTTGTCATTTTCATGAATATTGAATGTGAAAACCTGAGTTTATTGGCTGTATTGAGACCAAAGGCTTTGGAGTGAATTAAAGCAGAAAGGAGAATTACTTCCAAGAAAATGTGAGCATCATAAATCCAGTTTTCCCTTTATTTTAATGTGCTTAAATCAGGTCAGGTTCACCCAGATTGGTTCAGGCAAATGTAATTGTTCTTTCTGTGCTTGCCTAATTATAGAAAAATGAGCTCCTGGTAAGGGCTGGCTCTGAACTCCCCAGCTTTTGTGTTGTTTCACATTTCATTCTCTTTTCTTTGCTTATCATACTCACCTCTGCTGTGCTGTCACCACAGCTGTTGAGAGCACTGACAAATACTGAGACTTTGGGATTCCTGCTTTCCAGATTCTCTTCCAGGATACAATAAAATCCTGAGGAATTCACAGCAGTTCCTTTCTGGGTGCTGTGTTTTCGTGAGCGCTGCCATGTTGGGTTCATTTTCTAAGGGTTGAGTGTGTTCACTCCTTGGGGGTGAGCAAAACTCATTAATAATTGCTCATCCAGTGGCTGTCACAGGAATATCTTGGTATCTGCCAGTAAAAATATCGTGACTTTTGACAGAACCACAGAACCACTGAGGTACAGGTCATTAAACTGAATTTTTCCACAGTGCTGCCTCATAAATGACCCTTTTTGATGCGTGGGACTCTGTTTCAGAAGTTCACTCCCAAACTTCTGGAGTTTTAAACATCTTCAGGCCTTTCTTGTTTCCCCAGGAGCTTGGAAATGAACTTTGAGGCTGCTAAACTATTGAGGCTGCTGAACTGAGAAGTTTCACTTTTCCAAGAGGAAAATTAAAAACTAAATAATAAATAAATAATAAATAAATAATTAAAAAAAAGTAATTAGAAGTGGCAGTACCGTAACCTGGCAGGTGCAGCTATTGTCAGTTGAATAAATAATAAACAAAACATGAGAATGGTGAGTAAAACCAATTCCAAAATAATTTTTAAATGACTTTTTAGACCAGTGTGAGCCTTGAAGGGTGTGTTGAATACACATCAGACAAGCGTTGCTTTTGCAAATTCCTTCTTCTTTGTTAAGATAACAATTAACTTGTCTGTAATGGGCCTGGAACGAGTGCACCACTCAGAAGAACAAAGCTAATTAGAAAAGTGTGTGAGCTTGTTTGATACTGCCTCAAGCAGCAGGGAGTGATCCACAATTCCTGGTGAACTGATATTAAATGAAAAAAAAAAGGCAATCTGTGTGAAGCAGCCAAGGCTGACTCCTCTTTCCAAGGAAAAGGCAAGAAAAGAACGGAAAGGATTAAATTTGTTTGTAAAATACTCGGTTTCTTTTGTTAATTGAACAGTAAAAACTGTTCAAATCTGCTGTTTAAATCTACAGTCAAGTTTTAAATGTCTAAAAAAAATATCTGCAAATCACTGGGAAGGTAGATTTGGAGTTTATTCCAGAAGCAGGAATGGATAGATCTGTACTGAGAGGCTGAGCTGTTCCTCTCCCATCCCTGTGTAAATGGAATTAGGCCTAAAATCAGTGTTTTCTGTCTGTGGTATCACACCCTGCAAACACAGCACTTCTGCACGAAGAATACTTTAAAAACCTCTATTCAATGTTCTTAAGAGAAAGAAAGTGGGATTGGTAAAACAAACTGGGAATAAACTGCAGAAATTCAGTGAAATAATAAAAAAGTTCAAGACTTTTAACTGAAACATCAGTATTGACTGGGAAGCAGTAGGGTGGCACCATGACCAACTGGGACTAAGGGATGCTCATTAGGGAGTTTTCTGATGAATTCTCTTAATGTGGTAAAGGATTGGTCACTTGGATTTTCGTGGCTTTGAAAATTCCAGGAATTCAGGCATTAGTATAAACAATAATAAGAGGATCAGATGATAGCGTGAAAAATAAGATTAAAAACAATCCTTTGATCTGGGAGAGGAAATATTCCGAGCAGCGTTTGGTTTTCCATATTTGCCTTCTGGTTGCTATTAACTTAAATTTTAACTTCTTAAGAGCTTGAGGTGACACAGGCTGGGATGGGGAACTTAATCAAAGACTCTGGAAAGGCATTATTGAGTCAAACTTGGAATAAATATGAGTTCATGTTAGGAAATTACGAGGCAAAATTCCGGATACTGCAAAGCTTTCTGGGTTGGAAAATGCTTGGATTCCCATTTCTGGGCAGAATTGTGAGGAGCTGGTTTGGTGTGCCCGTACATTCCATGGAAGGGGCTCTGCAGGGACTGTGGAGCTCTTACTGGGGAGCCCTGGCCCAGCAGCTCCATAACTGGAAGTTTCTGGTGGGAGATTGGTGGTTCAAATTTAATAAATGTTTTCTCTCTGTGCCTCATTCGGGGTGAACACTTTGGCTGAAGCAAAGCAGCCGAATTCTAATGCACTCCTAATCTGTTTAAACTGGTAGACCACGTATGGCCTCCACAGAATTCCTTTTTTTAAATACATTTGTGCTCCAGTCAAGCATTGCAGTTTGCTGACAGCTTTGCTTTCTGCACATTGACTCCAATTATTTTTGTGCCAAATCGCGCTGAAACTCCTCGATAGACACATTTCTTCATCTTCACCCTACATCTGTTTCTTATCTTTTGTGTCAGGCTCCCAGGCTGCAGATATTGAACCATAGATTGGGTTCTGTGTTACAGCATCGAACCTGCTTTCAAAATATCACCTCTGCAGAATGGGGGACGCTGTAAATGAACCGAAGAATGTCTGAACTCAAACAAACAAACAAAACCCACCCACACTGGGTGGATAAACTCAGTTTTCTTGTCTGCAGTTTCTGCACATCAAACACGACTTTTAATGGTAATCCCATCCCCCCAGCCTCCCAAACATCATATGGGAAATCGAATTAAATACTCATTTTTAAAACTGCTTCTCAGTCCAATGCTCTTCTAAAGCAAGTTTATTACAGTCAAAGAGGGAGCAAATCCTGCTTTGTGCAGTTTGCCACAGTTGTGCCTGCATTCCCAACTCTTTGGTATTGAAGTATTAGTGCTGAATCCCCTTGATGTAATATAATATAGAATCCATCTTCTGAGCATACTGGAGCTGAACAAAGAAATTATTTGCTGTAATTCACTTTATGGAGCCGTCTTAGCAGCGTCTTGTGTTACACAAATTGCAGGAGCTGAGGAGTCTGAGCTCAGAGTTAAAATGCCTAAATTGATTTTTCAAGTCTTTAATAATTTCTCACTGTTCTGCATCTCAGTAATAAATATAAGTGACGTGAAGAAATCTGCTTTTGTGCTGGGATGTGCACACAGCACAGGGGCTGCTTGCTGGTGGTGGCAGAAACTGCTTTTAAATGGCACAATGAGGTTAAATTGTTGTTTTAAAGTTGTTCTCCTAATGCAGACCAGGTGGGGAAATGCTGCCTGGATCTCCTGTAAGCCCTTGGAGAGTGTTTCAGCACTGGGGGGATTTGGAGAGGGCTGAGGAGTGTAACAGGGGCGAGATATTTAATAGGAATTTTGAATATTTTTTTTGCCTATTAATACTTTCTCGACTCTCTGTGGCTTCCACGTCATCACCCTTATTTCCTGTGTCTCAGTTCTAAATTTAGCTTCAGGAAGGCTCTTAATCATGCAGGGAATGTGAGAGGAAGAGCTCCTTCAGCAGGTTTGTCCAAAATTTGGCCTTCTCCAAGTCCCTCTGCTGTGCCACATCTCGGTGTTTGGAGTCATTACCTGAGTGTGGTCCTGTGTCCCCAGGTTGCCAGAGAATGACCCTGACCTCCCTCCTAGAATTATGCATCCAGAATGGGCTTTTTTCCCTCTGGGATGGATATTTGGGAAGAGGGAACTCTTCTGCGAAGCTTCAGTTAACAGAGTACTAAAATAACAATATTCAGTGTACATTTTTTATACGGTGCTGGCAGAATAATTGCACACAGAACAACTTGGAGCTATTATTGGTCAGTCTGTCGATTAATCCAACATTTCATTCCCTAAACTCACTGATGTTTTATGTCCACAGTACGATTTGAAGAATCCAGGCCTCATTTTCCACAGGAGCTAATGAAAACTCCACGGAGCAGGAAAAGACAATGTAATAGGAAGGAAAAAACTGCAGTGCAAAATTTGTCTAAATTAAGGCCGTAATTGATCCCCTCAGATGTCGTGTCTTGGGGAGCTGGCCAAATTTTCTTGTGCCTTTATTGCTAAATGACTGATCACCAGATTGATGGGACGGAGCAAGCGCCATATGTTTGGTTTACCCAAAAGCTCATCAATTCCCCGTCTGTTGGGTCTCTCAAACATGATATGTGAGCAGATTCCTTCCAGGAAAACAAAGCCCAGCCACAAAGTCATCAGGTTGAAGTATTATCCTTTCAGAGGCTTTTTCAACCCAATTCGTTGCTTGGCTGTAAACACAAGGCAGATGCAGCCTTGAGTCTGATTAATTGCTCGTCAAAATCCGCGTGGCTGAGCGTGGAGGGAGCGTGGGCATCTTGGGGTGGTGATGAGCTGCTCCCAACAGCCCAAAAAAAGCCTGTGGGTGTGAAAACACTCAGGGAAGAGCATAACTCGATAAACTATTCTCTTTTGGTCAGCAATGAACATCTCTGGGGGGTGAGGTCAGGCGTTTCACAGAATAATGCCGATGTATGAAATTGAGCGTTTGTTTTAAGCCGGCCCATCGAGGGTTAGGAGAGGAGGTTGTTGTGGTGATTGTGCTGCTCGTGCTCAGAGCAGGCCCTGGAACGTGGGAAGGGCTGAATTCCCATTCTGAGGATGTCTCTGCAGCCTCCTGAGGCAAACAAATAACTCTGGAGGCAGGTAGCTTGGAGCATGTATAATGGCTCGAGGCCGTGTGTCAGGGCACTAACAGAGGGCCATGAATCACCCTCCGAGGCAGTCCCTGTGTTTGGACCAGCGATCCACCCTGCTTCACATCCTTATTCCCGAGGGAACGTGTGTAACTCCTGTCTGGAGCTGCTGCCTCTCCCTCCTCGTCGTGTTTGATGAGTTCTGCTGCAAATAAAACGGGATGTTGTGTCTTAACCCCGTGTTTGGGGACCTGTGGCATTAAACACTGCCCGCCGTTCCTGCTCATTCCAGCAGCTCTGTGAGAGATTCGTGTGCTAGAGAAACAGGGAATGAGCCAAATGAGCAAATGATGTCGCCTCTGATTTTATAACCTTCCCAGTGCAAAGCATTAGCACTGCTCAGAGGAGACAGTGTGGGGAATTCTCTGTGTGCCAGCTGGAAATCAGAGGAAATCTGGAGTATTGCAGGATTCTGAACTTCTGCAGTATTGCAGGATATGCTGCTACAACCAAACTAAATGTGAAGAGAAATTTCTGTCTCTGCCCTTATTTTCACAGTCCTGTTTTATTTGCATTAAGAATGTTGCTGCTTTTTTTCTCGTTGTAGTCAATAACTTGGCAGAAGTATCCCCCAGTTCCTTTTCGTGTGGCTCCATCTCGCTTAGCCAAGGATTAGGACACTGCCCCAAACTTCATTAAGGATCCAGGCTGCTCTTAAAAGCTCCAGGAAGGATTTGCATGCACAGTGAGAGTGCCAGAGTTGTACAGATCTGATGAAATTTATAGACTTCATCCCCTCACAGATTTCTGTAGCCGTTCTTCTGACGAGAGGATATGGAAGAGGGAATAAAATCCCAAATATTCCACTCGCTGCCCTGTTTGTTTAACAAGTGGCTCTCACTTGTGGCAAAGTGAGATTTCTGAAAGGTTTTAAATGTCCTGCAGGGAAGGCTGGCTCTGTCCGTGGTTTGCTGAAACTTCTGCAGCTATCACTCCCAGTTCCTCTTCCCACTGCTGCCGAGGTGAATGAGGTGAAATATCTGTTCCTCTCCACCCTTTGAAGCTTTTTTTAGTGACAGTGATGGATTCCTTCTGAATGAATAACTCCCTGCCAGGTCAGGCAGAGTGTGGGGTTCTGTGTGTGTGTGTGTGCACAGATAAATCCCAGCCTTGCATCCCTGCTTTCAAATCAGCTCTTGAGGAGTTTGATTCAGTCCTTGCTGAGCTCAGTGGGAATTCCGCCTGGGGGAAGAGCTGAGAGCCTTCGCCTTGCCTTTGATTTCATTCAAGCTGATTTTTGGAAAAAGCCCAGCTGATCCCCCAGAACACTGTGAATGCACATCTGGGAGTGCTGAGGGCTGTTTCTCCTGTGTGTGATTACCACAAAACAGCTCGGGAAGGTCTGAACAGGAGGGAATTTGAGCCCTTGATCCCCCTCGCTGGAATTAGTGCTGGTTTTTTAGAGCACACACAGAACAACTGATCGTTAATTGCTGCTCTCCGTGGCGTGAAGGGGAAATATTCGGACTGCAAAGGTTGGAAATCAGGAGTTCAGCCTAACTCCTTACGAGTTTCTGTGTCTGTGAGGAGAGAGGAAGGGATGGAATTCAGGGATGGGATCTCCATCAGCAGAAGCTCCGTTTGGATATAGCAGAGTTAACTTGGGTCTGCCCTAGAAGAGCCTTTCCCCCCAGTTTGCAGCACTGAAGGAACCTCTGTCAGGATTCCTTGTGTGAATATTCAGGAAGGAACTGAATGGGCTTGTCCAGAACTTTTTCTACAATAAATGACTTTGCATCAGCAGCATCATTTTTGCTCATTTTGGCCCTTTGATGTGTTTGACTGTGTATTTTGGCAGGTGGGAGGCAGGTCTCAGCAGGCTCCAGACAGTGCTGGAGCAAGGGGGCTGAGAGGGCAGTTCAGCTCAGGTGTCTAATTCAGATGTTCTAGAAAACCCTCTGAGAGAACCCTTTTTTTTGGCAGTGATTGCATAAGGAGTGGGAGTGAGGTGATGAGTCCTCCTTGGGGTATTAGTCATAACACAGACACTGCCTTGAAACATCTCCTCTTGGTACAGCTGTACTTTGAACTTTAAAAAGGAATCGTTTTGCTGTGGTGGGACTTGGAAGTTTGTAGATCCTCACTGGCTTTTCCGAATTTTTCTTCTGTTAAACATTTCACAGCTCCGTGTTACGAATTTCTCCTAATTCCTCACTACTGGAAAACCTGGTCAGTGGGGATTTGTTTTTATCTCTCCCAAAATGACAAATACAAACTTAATTGAAAGGGAAATGATTTTCCAGATTTATAGATTTCTGAGGCTGAGAGCCTGCATGAGTAACTTTAATTAAATTCATTTTCCTGCAGAGCTGCTCCTTGTTTCAGTTCCTCAAATCCCTACACATGTTGCTCCTCCCAGCTTTTCAATTTGCTCGTGAGACATTATTAAAGTGCTTGTCAGCTGCCTGAGAGAACTTGGAGGAACAGGGATAATTTTAAATGTTTCAAAAGAGAGGGGGGGAAAAAAATATTGTGGCCTTTCCTGCTTTTATTCTACTTCATATGGACAAGTGTAAGTCCACACCCAAGTGTTGGGTGATAAATCAAAACCAAGAGCAGTCCTGATATTTTTCTTCGATTATTTTCTGTTTGGCCTTTCTTTGTGTAACCAGGAGACCACGTGGTAGTGATGAGACTTTGAATGCTGTTAATTGGGCAATTAGGAGCCTTCAGAGGATTAATCAGGTATATAAGGTTAATGGGGAGTGACATGGCCAAAACCCACGGAGAGGAATTGTTGGGCTACTGAGAAAGGTCAGCTGGAGGGAAAGAGGTGAGTGTGGAGTTGTGTTTTCTGCAGAGCACCTTCATGAAGTGGAGTAAAAGATGGGCCAGAAATTCTGTGTATTGATGGTGTCCCAAGGAGAGGAGATGTGGCAGGAGTTGTCTCCCTGTGGGGTGCAACAGGAAACACTCAGGCACAGAGAAGGAATTGTCTTATCAAAGGAGCAGGATGCTGCCTACGGAGATTAAAGAAGGGCTCGTGGTCTCTGAGCTACTGGAGATTAAGAGGCAGATGCATGGAACCTGTGTGGAGAGAAAAGCAGTTTTGTTCTGGCACAAAAGCTGTGCCTGGGACTTTTCATTTCAGTCAGCAGTGACTGCTTTTTGATCCAGGGAAAACGCAAGAGGGAGGGGAATTAAAGTTCTTAATGTGTGTTCTTGTTTCCTTGTTGAGTTGTTCTTAGGAAACTTGTGCTGGAAAAAAATGGTAAATTTGTGTGTAAAAGAAGAGATGGAAATCAGAGCCAAAGTCAGGAAAGGGAAGTGATTTCCTTGAGCTGAGCCATGGCCAAGGTCAGCAGGTTTGATGGTGTTACATCCATGGCAGTGGCCAGGGTGGGGGCTGATGCTCCTGTGCTTAAATGGGGAGGGGATTTTGAGCTTCAGGCTTTTCCTGCTGAGCCCTCAATTTAAAACATGAGACTTGGTCCAGGTGTGGTGGGACTGTGCTGTGTGGGAGTGAGGGCATGCATGACTTGCCCCAAATGCCAGTGGAAAGATTCCCAGAGGAAAGGGCGGTGTGTGAAGTTCAAAAACTGGCTGTGAGTTCAGGTGTGCAAGAGTCATGGCAAGAATTATTTCCCATTTTTTTTAAATTTTACTTTGAAAGGAGGGAAAGAATTTTATTTTTTTCCATTGGTTCAATACCTCTAAAACTTCTTCTCCATCTGGTGTGAAAATTAGAGGAGAGTTTAACAGTCAAACACTGCGTGGAGAAAACTTAAAGAATGAAGTTAGCTGAGTTGCAGATTAAGTCACAGGACAGTTATCAGGTATGTGATACACAGACTATTTATCTAAGGAAGGACAAAGACACCAAGCTGTGCAGATAAGCTCTGAATTATCATAAACTCCATTTCACATAAGAACTGGTATTTTAATTCCGAAGGAAATATTCATAAGCCACCTTAGTTTCTCATTTGAATATAATGTGATGAAACCTGTTAATGAAAGAGACTGGGGGGATTTCTCCTTTTTGCTGTCACAACAGGTGGCTGTGGAACACAGACTTAACAAAGTAGCCCTTCAGAAATGAGAACCTCATGAATTTTAAGAGGAAATTCAAATGCGGGTCAAGGATAGAGAAACAGGATTTCACCTTGCATGAGGAAAAAGAGTTCATTCCAAAGTCCAAGCAAGTTTGTGAGGAAAGTTGTGTTGATTTTGGTCCAAGTGTTAGTCTGGTATTGAGGAAAGCTGCAAAATCTCTGTGTTTTTAAGTTAGGGGGGGGTTGCATTTTGGTCAGGGCTGAATTTTTATGCAAGAACATGATCTGAGCTCTGAGGTTTGCAGCGGGTAGGAAAATTCAGTGGTTATTGGTGGGATGTCATGAAACTGTTTTCACTCCAATAATTTACCCTTTGTTGTTACCTGAGCTTTATGATAGACTAAGTGAAAGAGTGAACAACTCACTGCACAACGAGCATAAACTTCATTTGGATGAGAAATACGTATTTTAATTCAATTGTGCATCAGTATTTAAAATAAAAACCTTGCTGGAGTCAGGACGTTCTGATTGCATTTTATTTTAATGATGCTCTTGCAAAACTCGGGGCTGGTGAAAGCAACTCTGGGCCTTGATCTGCAATTCCTGGTGCATCTTGCTTTGTTTAATGAGGTGATTCATCCACCAGGTAATGCCCCCGTTGTCCTTGTGGAGCTGCCCATTAAACACATGGCACAGCCATTCCTTCCCCTGCTTTTGGAAATAATGATCCTTTCAGCTGAGCTGCATCAGATGGGCGAGGTTTACGGAATGTCTTTTTAAGTGAGGTGTCCAGGTTGGAGCAATCCGGGGGAAGGAGCACTTTTCAAAACAATTTTTTTAAGCCAATCTGTGCTTTTGACTGTTGGGGAAGAAATATTGGGTTTTGAAGAGGCTTAATGGCTTTGGAGGTGGTTTGGGAATGGTCGGTGTGTTGGATGTGAGCACTGGGGAGGAGAGAGCAGCAGAGCTGCAGAGCAAAATAGAATTTGGGTAAATAAATGGTTGGAGGGAGCATCTGCCTTTGTCTCTGTTGGGTTCTTGGTTGAGTCCCAGCCCTGCAGAGCTCGTTCCTGTTTGGGCTTTACCCAACACCCACCAGAGTCAGATGGGAAGTTCTCCAGGCTTCTTCAGGTCGTTTCCAAGGGGAGTCTTCTATGGCTTAGCTGCTCCTTCTGATGAACCAACTCCAAGTTGTGCACCCCACAAAAACCCCAACAGCATATTCCAGCTTTGAGAGTTGCCAGTTATTTTTAAATGACCTAAACAATCACGGTGGGGAAGAATTTTCCAGTCCCTTTTCTTAATTTCAGCTCTGTGTCCATGATTTTTCCCCTGTTGTTCAGTGGAAGGGCTTTGCTGATGTGTTGCCGTGCCTCGGTGCTAAGCCACTTAATGTATCTTGAAATAGTCTAATTTTTTTGGCATTCCAGAGGACATGGAATTACATACATTATTCAGGATGTCCCCTGTTATTCCCTAAAGAATATAGAAATAGAAATTAATAAAAAGTGGTTTAAGTGGATCTAGGGTTCTGAAGGGGATTAAGGCTGTGTGTACACACAGGTTTGTCTGTTCCTCATTGTGCCTTTGCTCTCTCTGACGTAAACAAGTGAGATGACCTTCCCCTGGCAGAATAAAGACAGAGTGGGGTGGGGAGTGTGTATAATTTATAAGCTTTTCTCTATAGATAAGAATGAATATCCTATCTAAATCACGGCGCTGCAGAAGTCAGGAGGCATTTTCAGTGCTGCGAGGTGATGCAAGCCCCAGACTGTCAGGGTTGGATCTTCTCAGAAGGTGTGTGTTGGATGAAAAATAAATCTGTCACAACGTGAAGATATTGCAACGTATTTTACAGGGTCTTGGGCCACAGGAAAGTTTGTGTGTGGAGAAGTGAAGCAGCTCCACAGGAAGCACAGAAATCCATAACTTTCCGTGCCTCTTGGATTGTTTCTAAAGCCTCTTTGTATCTCTTACTATGCAATTTGACATTTAAATGCTGCTCAGGTCACTGAAGTCTGTGATATTTTGTTTTTAATGCTCGCAGTTGGCATCCAGCCCCACAGCATTGCAGCTCAGCCTGGGTGTAGCCTGTTCCTGGAGGAGTTGTGGGCAGTGCTGTATGTAGGGAATGGGGAATGAGATCCAGTTTCAGGAAAACCCATCTGAATCACAGAATAGAATCATGGAATCTGTCAGGTTGGAAAAGACCTTTAAGGTCATAGAGTCCAACCATCAACCAGCAGCACCATGATCATCACTAACCCATGTCCTCCAGTGCCACACTGAAATGCTTTTCAACCCTTCCCAGGATGATGATTCCACCACTTCCCTGGGCAGCCTGATCCTGGCCTTGGCAACCCTTTCTGTGAAGAAATTTTTCCAGATGCTCCATCTAAACCTCCCCTGCTGCAACTTGGGGCCGTTTCCTTTCATCCTGTGTTACTTGGGAGAAGAGTCTGGCACTCACCTCACTACAGCCTCCTTCCAGGCAGTTGTAAAATCCCTGGAGCCTCCTTTTCTCCAGGCTAAACACCCTAAAAAACCCCCAGGCTGTGTGAATGCTGTTGGCTGCTGCCAAGGAGAGCAGGCAGAGTGTGAACTGGGCAGCAAAAGCAGCAGGGGAAAGGATGGAACAACGTGCTCAGGATGTCTGGATAGATCTGTTGGAGCCTCACCCGCGTTGTTCAGAGGCAGGGAAAGAAATTCAAATTTAAGACAGGCTTAAACACGAGATTTGGGAAACTGCTGCTGGGCTGTCTCCTGCAGATCCAGAGGTGCAAACTGCTTTATTGCTATTAGCAGGGAGCCCCTGGGCTGTAATTACACAGCCAGGGAGTCCAGAATGTTTTTCCAAGATGCCCCAGCGCTCGCTGGTTTGCTGGAACCCTCTGGTGCTCTTTGCTTCCTTACTCCGACAGAAAACGCCCGGGGCTGTCTCTTGCTCCGTGGAAGGCAGATAAAGGAGTTAATTGAATTAAATCCCGAGTCTGGGAAGGCAGACTGAAATCTGGAGCCTGAACTGTGTTTGAGGTTGAAGAGAGACACTTAAGAGAGTCTTGGAGTGCAAATTCACTGCTTGGAGACCAAGAGGGTGAAGGAAAGGTAAAAGTGGAGCGGTGAGGAGGCCACCAAAATGTGACCAGAACACCTGAGAGCTGATGCAGGGCTTTGCAAATCTTCTCACCACTGATAACTTAAAAAAACCACTCCTCTTGCTCCCAGTGGTATGTGATGAATTGTGCTACAGCAAAAATCGTACAAGCCACAAACAATTCCCATATCCAGATTTTTCCCGTTTGAGGGTTTTGTTTGCAGAAATGTTTTATTAACGAATGTTGTGTGAGGAGGTCTTTGTGGAGGAACTCAGTGTCTTAAATGGAGTGTGAAAATCTGTTGCTCCTAATGAATTCTGAGCAAATTAACTAACTGGGCAAAACAAGGTTGGACTCTGAGGTTGTTTTTTAAGCACTGAGTGTTTTGGGCATGTTTTTGTGTGTGTGTGTGTTCTGCCACACATTTTTAAGCAGTGAGTATGTTTCTATAAGAAGTTTAAGGAAAAAAAAAGCCTGGCAAGTCATTTGGTACAGAACTTGCAGATTGTGACCATTGAATCTAGTGAAATACATTAATATAGCAGTGAAATTAAGTCCTGGACAAATGGTGCTTGGCAAAGCAAATATTGGAGGGATCGTGTACTAGAAAAAAATAAATGGTGTTGATGGTAGTTCTTATTTTCAGTAGCTGAATATATGCCCTTATTTTTTGCCAAATAATATTTTCTACATGCTTTTTATGTACTCTTATTTCTCTTGCTTATTGCCAGCAGGGCAAGAATTCAGGGGGGAAAAAGTGAGGAGAGAAAAAAATCGAGGCTTGTCACTAAATTCCTCTTAAATTGCTGGAGAGAAACCTATTGATAAAAAATGTGAGTGTGGACTCACGTTTTGTACCACGTTGGTAACATGGTTTCAGTATTTCCTTACCTACACATTCAGGATCAATTTTAGTTCAACCAAAACATAACAAATTAATTAAAATTTGGCTTCCTGGCTGGGGAGAAGAGAATCTGTGCAGAGGTGTTTATCACAAGAGCTAAGAGGCTGAAAAATTTGCTCATCTGTTTGCAAGCTTTTTGATATTTCTTATGGTCCCTTCCCAAATCTGACACTTAAATATGGTGTGTTTGGTTTTATGGCAGCTCTGACCTGAACTCGGATTTTATTGCCACTTTGAAAACAAAATCCTTCTTTCCAAGGGTTCAGTTCTGTGCTGGATGGTGGAAAAAAGCACAATAGATGTCAGCTCTGCCTTGAAAGTTGGAGGTTCAGTTTGGGTAGGCACTAACTAGATAATTGCTACCTGCTGTGGAATTGAAGATGTTGTTATTTAATGTATGCAGATTTTGAGGGGAAGAAAAAAGCCTGATGAATAACCTCATTTTCAGGCACAAAATGCACTTTAATTTGAGACTGAGGTTTTAAAAATGTACATTACTCCTCCCCTGTGTATCAGTGGTGGGAAGCTCTGGTTTGTCATTCCTGTGGAGAAAACAGGAGCTTGGCTTGTGCTTACAGGAAATGTTGGGGTTTCTTGTTTTGGTGTTTTTTCCCTTTGTGGTTTTGTTTTTAATCAGCTGAGCCACAAGTTTGTCTTTCTGCTGAAGTTTCGCCCTCTGACTTCATCAGGGCTTCAGGAGGACTCCTCATCCTCACATTCCCTGCTTCCCTGCCCTTCTTTTCTCCCTCTTTGGCAGCAGGAAGGAAAAGGACCATGGGGATCTTTCTGATTCTCCTCATTCTTATCACTTTTTCACTCTTTGGAAAGTGTCTTTTCCTTGTGCTATCTGTGTTTGGAGCCTTTGCAAGCTGTGTTTCTGAGGCAGGAGGGGCCTGGGTTGTGTTTTATTTCCACAGAGGAGAAGTGGAGATGTTGGATTAGGAACAAGGTGCCTCCTCTTTCTCCCTGTCCTCTCCACGAGTGCTCGAGATGATGTCTTAAAGAAAAATGATGGTAACTTTTGATCTTGGTATCATGAAAAGTTTGAAAGTTTTATATCCTTTTACCCTTGTTTCTCATCTCTGCCAGCTTTTCCTAAGTACAGAGAATCTGACAAAAGTTTCCTTTATCTCGTGCTGATTTCTGTGTGTAGATGAAGTACTGCAGATGTTGGAGATCACAATATGCTGCAGAGGTTATTATTTCTCCTAGACACTGGGAATGGAGAATACAAAGGATAAAGATATTTACTTTACCAGAACCAGAGGAGGTTTTAATCTTCATGCTGGGAAGTATCTCCCTCAGCAAAGAGTTGCTGGTACAACTTGTTGAATCATTTTAAATACCATTTTCTTATCTTGTTATGCCGTCGCAGTGTTTCCTGTGTAATTTGGCAGCTGAAATGTGGGAAAAGAATAATGTCACTCCTGCTTATTGTTGTCTTCTGCAAGGCAGAAATCTCCCTCACACGTGGGCTGGTGCTGGCAAAATTACAGTGGAAATCCTCCCAGCCCCGAAAGGAAGGAGGTGTGGAATGCAGGGTTTGAAAGCAGTGGTTTCAGGGAAGGTTTGTGGTTTTAGGGAGGGTTTGTGCCAGGGGAGGAGCTGGGCTCTGCATCTGCTTCATCCTTCACTAAATTGGTGCTGGTGCAAGTTTTTTAACACAACCTCAATTTCCAGCTGTTGTTGTCAAGCTGTGGTTTGGCTCATTCCTCCTCTCGCTGACAACGTGATGGGGAATCTGAGAAACTATTTCCAGGGATTCTAGAGTTTCCCAAATCTGTGGCTGAGGGGAAAAAAATTGGCTCCTGCAGCAAGGAAACCTTATTTCCATCTAGAAACTGCCCTGTGTGCAGGGGTGGAGGAGCTGAGATGGTTCAGCTGTGTCTCTGTCCTGCTGGGTTTGTGGCAGTATCCTGGCACCAAAATGCCAGAATTATTTGAGGATGGGATTCATGGAGCTGCCTGGGGAAGCTGGGATGTGCACAGGAACGTTCCCAAAGCTGTTCTGGTACCCTCAAACCGGGATTGCCTCTGGTCCAGGACGGTGCCATCACACCCAAAGCTCTGCCCTGGGTGTCAGCTCCTTGTGCTCCTGCCTGTTCTGGCCTTCCCAGATAAAACAGGAGCATTGCCTGGGAACAGCTGGAAACTGCAAGCTGCTGTTTGGGTTGATTAATTTATGAAGCTTGTAAGTCATTTTCTGTAATAATTACCCAGGTTGAAAATGATTAAAATTCATCCTCAGCTGCTTCTTATAGTCAAGCTTGTGCTGCTTTATGTGGTAGGTGGAATAATTTCTTGTAAGAGCCCATTTGAAAGCTTTCTTCAAGAGATTAGCAACTGTCATCTTCATTTCTACCACTCTCCTTTTCTAATATTTGTGTTTTTACTCCCACTTCTATGTATTTGGACTATGATACCTTGTTGGGAGTGAAATGGGAGATAAAGGCTGAGCACAACTGGTTTCTTCCAGGAACTCCAGACCTGTTTGAACTAATTCCAGTAGCTGTAACTCATTAGCACAGCTGTAATTTGGGTGTGCTGTACATCATTTCGTGTGGTTGGGGTGTTAATCCTGTGGTGGATTTTTTTTAATAAAAGGCCACTAGCAAAATCAGAATTGTTTGTAAGAAGTGAGAATTGTATGGATGATATCAGTCAGTAGTCTGAAAATAATCTCAAAGGAGATTATTTTAATTTTTAATTATTACAAATTGTGTGAAGTTTTTTTTGTAGAATGATGTCGAGGCTTTTCATGAGGGCTTGTGGACTGACCCTTCTCTGGCATTTCTTGTGTTCTCAAGTCAAACTTGAGTAAAGCAGATCAGCACCTTGCTTGGGAAAAAGGAAAAGATCCCAAACTTTCTAATTAATTTGTTTCCAACTTCATGGAAAAAATAAGAGGAGGGTGAGGGTGGGACTTGCATTTTGGTCGTAATTTCTTGGAATATAGGTATGTCTGTTGGAATGGATGTTTTGTACTGTCTCTGTGCTGTTTAGATCTGTGCTGAACTTCCCTTTCCTGCCCCAATCTTTTGGAATAAATTGGCCTCCAGACCCAGGAAAGCTGCTGGGATGTGGGGGAAGGAGCCTGACACAATTCCAGCAGGGTGGCTCAGCTGATGTCTGGGATGGCTTTTGCAGAGTCAGGAGCTGGGGCTGTATTTTCACTTGGCTCCTGATGACATCTCTCACTCCGAAGGAACCAGAGATCAGCCTCCACTTGCTGCTGCTGCATTTTCTGTACAGCACAGGCGTTCCCTTTTTGTTTCCTGGTGGGTGGGCAGGAGCCCAATTCAAAATCCAGGCAGGTCCTCCCAGTGAGGTGTCTGGGGATGTGGGAACTTCCACGCTGACCTATTAAAATAATTTACCAGTCTGTTTTCTGGGCAAGGCAGCTTCAAACTTCACTTGGAGCAAATTTACCCACTCAGCAGAGCACACAACATCTCTTATTACCAGAGAAGCTTCACTCTCCTGAGCTTTAATTAGAAAGCCCCTGTTGTAGGTTGTCAGGAGAATGCCAAAATAGCCGTAATGAGAGCTGCTGCAATCCATCACCCCTCTCACTGCTCTGAGCAGGCGTGGAGCACGAAATTATAGGTGGCCAAGCAGTGAGAAATGGCAAGATGATTCACAAGTGCTGTGCCCATGCCTGGAGATGAATTGAGTGAGAGATCCTCTCTGTGCAGCTTGAGTTAATGAACACAACCAGTCATTCCAGGGGAGCTCAGAGCACACACACACACACACACATCCTGGTGGCCTTCCAGGGAGGGGAGAGCATCTCGGGCAGCTTTTGGGGTGCCACGGTTTGGTACCTGCTGCTGGTTGGGCTCTGTGTGCTCCAGGCTGAGGCAGTTCACAGAAATTTAAGGAATTTGGGTTTTTTATAATTAAAAAGTGTATTACTTGAATAATCCAGCATCAGATGGCATCTGATTGTTGTTCTGTCAAGTGATTTCCTGCTGAAATGGGTAACCCTGGGAGTAAAATGATCTTCCTTGCCCCACTGATAAAGCTCAAACACTGAAATTCACACTATCCTTTAACAATGGCAGAGAAGTACACTTGACTTACTGAGGCTTCTTGAGAGACTTGTTGCTGTTTCCCATTTTTATTGTGGCCAGAAGTTTCATTAGAACATCTGTTCCCGAGCCTGGTTGTTAATCCTTTTTTTATTATTATTTAATTCTTAATGAGGAAGATAGGAGTGCAGCAGAAGTGTTAGGGATGCTTCAGCAGCACGGCACACAGGCTCAGTTGGCTTCAGGCATGGATGAATGGGCAGGGAGGATTCTGTTTTATTTGTATTTCTAGAGGTATTTTCAGCTTCTAAAAACAAATTAAGCTCTATCCAGTGTTTTAAACCTCTCTGTGAGCTTCAAGGCAAAGAATATTGTGGCTGTGGATTGTTTTTAATTGAAAAAAAGTTTTCAGTCTCCACAGAATCATGGAATCATTAAGATTGGAAAAGATCTGAGGTCATCAAGTCCAACCATCAGCCCAGCAGCACCACGGTCACGATTAATCCATGTCCTCAAGTGCCACATCCACTCCTTTTTTGAACACTTCAGGAGTGGTGATTGCACCACTTCCCTGGGCAGCCTGTAGGACCTGGGGCTTCCTAGCTGGAAACCATTCCTTGTTTGAGTGTGCCTTGTGTGGCCTTTGGAGTCATGGGCAAAAGCCATTTTCTGTGGTGTGATCTGTTGGACCTTCTTATTCCATCTGCTCAACTCCTTTTGCCCTTTTGGTTTCTTGTTGCTGTTGAATAATACCTTAAATAGGTTTGGGGGAGCGATTTATTCATTTTCGATCCACCAGGGTGCCCCAGACTCCTGTAATTACTTCACAAAAAAGTAAAGGAATACAAGATTAGGAGGATTTAGCCCAGGTTTCACTGATCAGCTGGCTCATGAGGAGCTGTGGGGCTGCTGCTGCTGTGAGATGAGCTGTTGGTAGAGCTGCAGCTCCTGGGGGCATCTTTCATCAGGACCACCCTGAGTTACTCAGCTTTGCTCCTTGGAATAGCTTGGTTTTTAGGGGGAATGGAAATTGTGATTTTGAGCTGTTCTGTTATTACAGCATCCATCACTATCTGTGATAACCATTAAAAATGTGTTTGATTTTAAAACAAACCACCCCCAAATCCATGAGTGGTGTTTATTGGCCTGCAGTCCTTTCGTACTGCTGCAGAGGTGTGCACTGCCTTAACCTTTCCTGGGTTTCATTTGGTGACAAACTGGAATCTTTTTAGGACTCTTCTTTTTTCAGAGCTGGGCTTTCCTTTCCTTGTTTCCATGAAAAGCTGTTGTTTCCCTCAGAGCAGTGTGGTGGGCTTCCCTTAGCACTCCTTGTAAAGGAGCTTTCTTCAAAGCCTCCTGCAAAAAAAAAAAAAAAAAAAAAAAAAAAAAAAGCCATTTTCACAATGCTGGGAGGAGGAGGAGAGTGAAAGAATCTGCAAAAAAACCCCTCAGATCCCTTTTCAATACCTCGGTTCTGTGGCACAGCTGAAGTTTACACTAATTAGAAATCATCTGGAGGCTCTGCAGCAGATTGAGTCTTCGGCTGGAAGTGCTTCCTGACAGGTGGTTTAGCACAAAGCAACATCACAATTACCTAACCCCCTGTTTGATTTGTGTAAACCCTCATTACTACTCACATTATTTAATGAACTATGAGCTTTCCCTGGCCTCCCTGCAGCACACAGTGCTCCCTTCCAAATCTGCAGCCTGTGCTCCGGGTTTAACCCTTCTCTTCCGAGGTGAGGGAACATCACTGATAATGAGGAGGTGAAAAGTGGAATTTAAATGCTACAAATTGTTATGGTAGGAAGATGAGAGAATCATTGACTTGTTTGGGTTGGAAAGGACCTTAAACTGATCCCAACCCACCCCCTGCCATGGCCACGGACACCTTCCACTATCCCAGGTTGCTCCAAGTCCCAATGTCCAACCTGGCCTTGGACACTTCCAGGGATGGGGAAGATGTGTGATGATTTAAAGCTTAAATTGTGTGGTCTAGGGCTTCATTTTACCCTCTGGATTGGAGGGATTTTCTTCAGCTGAGTTATCTCATTACAAACTCTTTTGTTGTGGACTGGAGGAATTAACTCTTTAATGGATAAGGCTGAACTCGAGATGGTCATTCTGAGATTTTTCCTGGTATTTTTAACAAGTCCAGCACAGATTCCATGGTTACTGTAACCATTCCCAGTCAGAAAGAGAAAGATAAGGGTTCTGCTGGCCATGAAGGATTTCCTGAGCTTATCAGAACTTGCTGTATCTCTGCTGGTTTTGTATCCAGTGCCCTCAGGGTTATGGACTCTCCGTGTACTCGGAGTCCTCGTCAGAGTCTGGCTGCTTCAGCCCCACGGGAGGTGTTTCATAAACTGAATTTATGTGGAGTAACACAGCTGCAGAATGGTCTGTGACCCATAGAAATATTCCTTCTCGTGTAGTTCAGCCTCTGATGTGATTACACTCTTCAGCAAACACATATATTGAAATTCTCCTTCCAAGTGAGCTTGGCTGTTTGCTGTTTATTATGAGGGAGCCTCTCAGTGAAGCAAATGAAGTCAGAATTTGAATCCACAGGCATGGGGAGAGATCTGTTTTGTGCTGTTTGCTTCCCTCACAGACCTGTATTAATCAGTCATTATTTCTATTTGGTTCTTTTTACAAATAACCTTAACTTTATCTCTTCCAGGAAAAAAAAACCTGAAATAACTTCCACAATTCCAGAATTGTGACTCACAACTACAAATGATGAACCAGATAATACAGAAAGGTGTTGCTGTAAAAGCAGTTATTAGCACTGGTGGGTTAATTAAATGTTCCTGTCATGTTTTATTTGGGTGGTGTTACACAAGCTGAGGAGGTAAAAGGCTTTTTATGGAACGTGTTTGCTGCGTCAGCTCCTTGGGAAAAAGGAAGCTTGAAGAGGTTAAGTAAAAAGGATACTCCCCCAAATAATACTAATTAAGTTTCTAGTTTTATTCTCTGTTACAGGTGAAATTAGCAGGTGTCCAGGGCACACTTAGAACCACAGAGTGGTTTGGGTTGGAAGGGACCTTAAAGCCCATCCAGTGCCACCCTTGCCATGGGCAGGGACACCTTCCACTGTCCCAGGCTGCTCCAAGCCCCATCCAACCTGGCCTTGGCCCCATCCAACTTCAAGGGATCCAGGAGCAGCCACAGCTCCTCTGGACACCCTGTGCCAGGAGTATTTCTTCCCAAAATCTAATGTAGCCTTCCCTCCTTCAGCTTATGAATCAGGTCTTACACTGGTGTGGACTATCTTGGAAATGTTTATTGTGAGGGAAGAATGAAGTGGAAATGGGCAGCAGAGCATTAATTCCAAGGGAAGAAAAGAGGTCTGTGAAAAGAAGAGGTACCCAAGGGTAGGAAGTCACAGCAACACCCAGGCACAACTCTGCTTCTCCCAGGGAATACCCATCCCTGATGTGGCCCTGCCAGGAAGATGGAGGGAAAAGATTGGTTATCTTGGGGGATTTTTATCAAATCCTGGTGATTTTTAGTCAGGGGAGGGGTGTGACAGCAGCAGGAAGGGACGTGATGGGCTCACTGTGCCCAGGGAGTGTCTGCATCCCAGCTGCACGTTTTCCTCCCGAATTCCAGTGATTTTGGCAAAGTTCCCCCTGCATGTCTTAAGGCCAGACTGGAGCCGCTGAAGCTGTGAGATGTGAGCAGGCTCTGGGTGTCTCTGAGCTGTCAGAGGGACATGTGTATTTGGAGGCCCCAGATCTGTGCATCTGCTTAGCAATATTGTCTGAGCCACCCCTGTGAGTCAGGGAAATTACTCATCCTGCACACAGGGCCGTTTATAGACCTCTGCCAGATTGGAACCTGACAGGGTGGTGGGATGAGCAGCTCCTCAGATGCTGGCTGGAACACTGATTGTTAAAAAAAAAAAAAAAGACTTTGGCAGCTTAAATTATTCGCCAAATCGAGCTCATTTGCGTGCCTAAAGTGAAAAAGCATTTTATAGCATGAAATTAATGAAGTTGCATTTTAAATGCAGAGTCCTCCCCATCAGAGATTCTGATACCCATATTGCCCAGGAAGCTGTAGGAGTTTTAGGGCAACAAATGTTCATAGGTGTGTGGATACAGAGCTGAAATTCTCAATCAGCCTTTCCTGTGCCTGTTGCAGGGGAGGCTCAATGAATTCAGGGAAAGCTGATCTCTTCCAGGTTTGGTGGGTTTTTTTTTTCTGATGAGTTGTATTGTGGAGGAAATTGCCCTTTGATTTTTGCCCTCTTCAGCAGCTGCTCTTGTCACTGAAGAAGTGCCTGCTGAAGTGCCAACACCAGCTCAAGATCAGGTTCAAGTGCAGCACTGCTGTTAATCAGGCTCGCTTAATTTGCATCTCGTGTGGAGCCTGATCCACTGCCTATTGAACTCACTGCAGAAATTCTCTTTGACCTGGGCAGGCTCCATAGCAGCTCAAGCCTGGCTTTCATGACTAAAACAACTTAAAAAATCCCCAATGGACACGGAAACTCGGTGGAATTACACAGCTGGCAAATCTGCTTGCATTTGCTTCCACCAGACAAATGGGTGATTTTCAAGAATAGCGAGGTTTCGGTGCTGGCAGTGTTTGCTGTCACTTTGAAATTCACGCTGTCAGCTGCTCGCACTGGGGTTTATTTTGGAAATCATGAAAAGGTGAGGCCTCCTTCTGCCAGCTGGAGTAGGATATAACTTGTCTGATCAGGGAAAATGACGCTGGCCAAACGAGAGGCATTTTTATCCTGTGCAAATGGATCAGCAGAAGGTGGGGATTTTTTTTATTTTCATGCCTCCTTCCTTATTCCTGCTGATGTGAGCTCTGTGTGGGAAGGCAGGGGAGCAGCTGAGGGGCTGGGAATGCTGTGCTCAGGGGGAATTTCCTGAGCACAGGATGCTCAGGAGCTGAGCTGGGGCAGTGACCTGCAGAAGATCAGTGAGGGTCAGTGATCCCACCCTGCTGTCTGTGTGACTGAGAATTCCAAGGACAGGCTCCTCTTGGATGTGGAGAACATGAGAAAGAAATGGCAGAACAAAATGTTAACTGTGCTTTGCACCTTTCACAGAGCTCGTGGGACTGACATGAACTGTCCAAGCTATAATGAAATAAAAATGTCCTGGCCTGTGCTCTGCCAGGAAGGTAAAAGTAATCATAACCTAGAAAAGAAAATACTGGGAAGTACCTGAAGAGAGCCAACAACAAAGATGGAGAAAGTCTATTTATAAGGGCAAGGAGTGAGAGAAATACTTTGTTATTAAATGTAAAGAAAATCTTCGTGGAAAGCAGTGTATTCCATGTGCTTCAGTGCTTCTGCAATACAATTTTGGGCTTTGTATCTTCTTTGAGGTTGTGGTTTGGTGAAGACATGGTTTTATATCATGTTTTATGATTCTAAATTACAAAATCCTGCAGGGTGGGGACAATTTAGATAAATTTTGATTTTGCTGCCCTGCCAGTATAGAATGCTTGTTCAGAAGAAGTTTTTAATAGGAAAAGAGTCCCAAGTTTTTGCAGAAATAACTTTGGTAGAGTTTCCATGCAGATGCCCAAAGCATGAAGGCAGTGACTGCAAGAAAAACATGTTTTATTCAGTTTGTCTTCATCTGCCATCTGAGACAGAGGAGGGGAGTCAGAGCTGGTATTGGGAGCTTTAGTTAAGAGATTGCCCTTATCAGAAGCTCACACCTTGAGCTCAGAAGTGAACACTACCTGAATGTAAAGGTGCTGCTGCTGCAGTGTCCTGGCAGCAGGGCTGGCACTGGCCAGGCTCTGGGATCAGGGANTGCCAGGAAGGTAAAAGTAATCATAACCTAGAAAAGAAAATACTGGGAAGTACCTGAAGAGAGCCAACAAGAAAGATGGAGAAAGTCTATTTATAAGGGCAAGGAGTGAGAGAAATACTTTGTTATTAAATGTAAAGAAAATCTCCGTGGAAAGCAGTGTATTCCATGTGCTTCAGTGCTTCTGCAATACAATTTTGGGCTTTGTATCTTCTTTGAGGTTGTGGTTTGGTGAAGACATGGTTTTATATCATGTTTTATGATTCTAAATTACAAAATCCTGCAGGGTGGGGACAATTTAGATAAATTTTGATTTTGCTGCCCTGCCAGTATAGAATGCTTGTTCAGAAGAAGTTTTTAATAGGAAAAGAATCCAAGTTCTTGGAGAAATAACTTTGGTAGAGTTTCCATGCAGATGCCCAAAGCATGAAGGCAGTGACTGCAAGAAAAACATGTTTTATTCAGTTTGTCTTCATCTGCCATCTGAGACAGAGGAGGGGAGTCAGAGCTGGTATTGGGAGCTTTAGTTAAGAGATTGCCCTTATCAGAAGCTCACACCTTGAGCTCAGAAGTGAACACTACCTGAATGTAAAGGTGCTGCTGCTGCAGTGTCCTGGCAGCAGGGCTGGCACTGGCCAGGCTCTGGGATCAGGGAAACGTGTGATGAGCAAAGCTTTGGGATGGAAAAAACCTTCTTGCTGCAGGAAGAAGGGAAAATAAATCAGGGTATCAGATACTCTCAGGGAGATTGTTGGACTCTTTAAAATAGAGTCATCAAAGACAGATTTAGTAGTGAACACTATTGCATTCAGTAGGGTCTGAACCAGGTATCCCAAGGTTTCTGGGAANCGGCTCCAAGCCCTGTCCAGCCTGGCCTTGGGCACTTCCAGGGATGAGAGAACCCCTCTTTGCTTATCTGACCCACGTGAAGGTGTTGTTCGATTCCCCAGCCCCTGGACAGGGATTTACTCTCCTGAACCAGCAGTGCTCTTGCAGGAACACCTTCAGTCTGCCCCACAAAGCAATGAATATATCAGCAGTAATGAATACATCCTCCACACTGGATATCCATGGCAATCACAAGGGTTGCATTTCATTCCCACCCTCCCCAGCGCTACATTTTGCTGGCTTTGTGGGTAAATAACACAAGAAATGTGGATGGGTTAATTTGGGTTATTGTAAGGATTAACCCTTGTTGGCAACAACAGATCTGGGGCTTTTCCCAGGGAAGGAATGAGATATTATTGTAGGATCCCAGATACCTGTGGAATTTTCACGTTCAGCAGCTGTGCCAGGACAAGCCAGGTGTCAGGGACAGCTCACACTTTACTCTAGGAGTAAAGCTGGTGTAGTTAAGCTGTGTTAGCTGGGAACGTTTCGTGCCCCCAGATCTGTAACTCAGTGGTGAAATTCCTGGGAATCCCCCAAGCAGATGGAGTGGAGGGATGGAATTCCTCATTAAAAATTCACGGCAAAATAGCAACTGGAGTTGGAGCAAACGTCCTAACAGACTTTGGGGATGGATTAGACACTTCTAATGGTTTTAAGAGATTAATTGCAAGAATGTCTGCGTTTGGTGCTTCAGTTCTTCAGTCATTCTGTCTCCTTTACACTAAACTTCAATATATTTGCATTTGATAAATATTGCCTTTAACAATGTCACAAATTGTATTTAGTTTTTAACATTTCTACAGCTATTTTCATTTCAACTTTGATAAAAGAGTTTGATAATGGCTTATCATTTGGAATTATTCCTTGGTGCTTCAGGTGAGCAAATTAGTAAATACGGCACTCCTGACACCTTGAAAAACTTAATGTTAATTAAGCTTAACTTCTTAACCCTAAATGCCACAACTTCCAGGCTCATTCCTGCTGTTTTTTCCATGCATATAACCCAAGGATTCTCCTGTAAACCCAAGGATTCTCTGTAAACCCAAGGATTCTCTGTAAACCCAAGGATTCTCTGTAAACCCAAGGATTCTCTGTAAACCCAAGGATTCTCTGTAAACCCAAGGATTCTCTGTAAACCCAAGGATTCTCTGTAAACCCAAGGATTCTCTGTAAACCCAAGGATTCTCTGTAAACCCAAGGATTCTCTGTAAACCCAAGGATTCTCTGTAAACCCAAGGATTCTCTGTAAACCCAAGGATTCTCTGTAAACCCAAGGATTCTCTGTAAACCCAAGGATTCTCTGTAAACCCAAGGATTCTCTGTAAACCCAAGGATTCTCTGTAAACCCAAGGATTCTCTGTAAACCCAAGGATTCTCTGTAAACCCAAGGATTCTCTGTAAACCCAAGGATTCTCCTGTAAACCCTACATTTTATTTTCACTAAACGCTGATGGGTGAGCTCGTGCTCCTTGCCAAGGTTATCTGTTTAAATTGCTCAGTATTTGAAATAAAACCAAGTTTTTATTCAATGTGCTGAGTGAACATCATGGGAAGATGTCTGAGAGATTGTAGCACCACCTGCTAAACTTCTAATTTTGGGGTTTTTTTCAGTTAAAATGAGTGGATACATTTGCTTCTCCCAGGAGAGCATGATCCAGCTGCAAAGAGTGAATATCCCTCTATTGATGGAAGTGATCTTTGACAGCAATTAATATTTAGCAATGAAAGACAAATTTAGAGAGTTCAGTGTCTTTATCCCTTGTGCAGATCAGGGTGAGGAGAGTTTTGCCTGCTTGACTCGCTCTGAAATCGTTGGAGATCTGTAAATTCAGCTCTAATCTTCCTATAGGGAAATGTTACTGTTAATATCCAAAGCCTATTAAAAAGGGATTTCACATCTCTGGAATTTATTATCGAATCTCAAAGATGTGAAACCCGTTTTTAATAGGTTTTGAACTTTATAGGCTCTCTGTAAGGAAGTAATACTGGGATGTGGTTTAAAGCTTGTGAAGTACATTTTCTTCCCCTTTTATAACAGTTGTTTTAAAGCAGTGATTTACAGTTGTTTGAGGAGGTCTTTTTTGTTCTTCATGCTTCCTCCCCCCCCTTTTTTCCCCCCCAGTGAACAGATTTTTATGTAACAAAAATTTCATAAGCACTTGGGATCATGGCAATCACCTAATTCATTGGTGAGCTCTCCTATTTCCATAAAAATCACTTTTTTTCTCCCCCTCCCTGCCAGTCCCATGAGTATTCAATGGCACTGGCGTTTTCCTTACTGTGCCTTCATCATAAATTCTGTAATATCAGTAATGTGCTTAGAGATACAGTAAATATACTTATTATAGCAACTGCAACTATGCTTCATCCAGCTTCAGTAATTAGCCATGCTAATTACAGTTGGGATGTGGGCTGGGAGCTGGTGTGCCACATTAAAACCAGAGAAATTAAAACAGAGCCGTTTGATGGAACTATTATGTTCTTTTGGGGACTGCAGATCTTAGTGAGGCATTAGCTAATTAAAAACACCAGGATAGGTCCTGAATAAACTATTAAAGCTAAAGGTTACTTTCACACTTGAGTGGTAGATGTCAAAATAAGGGTTTTTTTCCCCTTACTTGTGGCCCTTGTGGAATATGGATTTAAAAATACCAAGCACAAAAATTCCAGTTTTATAATGGCACGAATCTGTGATGGTGAAAGGACTTTGAAAAGGCTTTTGCTGTGTGGTCAGTTTTCAGCTTTGGTTACCTAAAGAGGCTCCAGGAGTGCTGGAGGGTGACTTGGGACAAGGCTTGGAGTGACAGGACACAGGGAATGGCTTCCCACTGCCAGAGGGCAGGGATGGGTGGGATATTGGGAAGGAATTGATCCCTGTGAGGGTAGGGAGGGACTGGGGTGGAATTCCCAGAGCAGCTGTGGCTGCCCCTGGATCCCTGGAAGTGTCCAAGGCCAGGTTGGATGGGGCTTGGAGCAGCCTGGGACAGTGGAAGGTGTCCCTGCCCATGGCAGGGGTGGCACTGGGTGATTTTTAAGGTCTCTTCCAGCCCAAATCACTCTTTAATTCTCTGAAACTTTTGGAGGCAATGTCCCTGTGATCCCACACCCCAGCCAGGCCAAGGGCTGGATCCTGACCTCAGAAATGTCTCTGAGGAATTTCTGGGGTTGTGCTGCTCTGCAGAGCTCTTTCCTTAGCCCTCCTGAATCCTGAATCACTTATCCTCTATTAGTGGCTAAATCCTTTCCTCAGCAACAGGAGCAAGCAAAGAAATCCAGGTCTTTGCAGAGGATTTTGAAAACCACAGTGACATTGACTCCTAGGAGAGGGTGGGGATGTGGAAGCTGCAGCGTTTGACAACTCATTCCAGAAGAGAATTCTTGTAAGAATATTCTTTACAGGAAAATACTTCAGTGCTGGGACTGTGTCTCTCATATCCAGTTTGAAAGCAGCAGATTTAGGAGACAAAATGTACATGCAACAGATAGTTTGGTTTTTTTTTCACTGTCATCATGAAGGTGTTTAAAGAAAAAAAGAGATCTGTGCTTCCTGGAAGTCGATTGCACTGGAAAGGGTTGTGGAATCCCCATCCCTGGCAGTGCCCAAGGCCAGGCTGGACAGGGCTTGGAGCCACCTGGGATAGTGGAAGGTGTCCCTGCCCGTGGCAGGGGTGGGATGAGATGAACTTTAATGTCCCTCCCAACCCACCCCAGTCTGGGATTCTGTAATTCCTGCTCATGGCCTGATGGATGAGAGGGCTTTTTCCCTGTGGAATCAGTCGGCAGCAATGAAATCCCAGCTGGAAAGCTTTGAGTTTGTTTCTGTTGGAGCAAGACAAGGGCTCACCTGTTCAAGGTTTGGCAAATCTCAGGGCTCTGTGGCTCAGGCAGGTCTCAGCCCTCTTTCAAATGAACATCACTCTCCCGCTGATTTATCTGCACAAATTCCATGACTTTATTGTTCACATTGGGGGAAAAATCTGCTCCTACAATCTGGATGCTAAAATACTCCTGCCTGTTTCCAGTGCTGATGCTTCAGAACTTGCTTTAAATTTTAAATTTTAAATTCCCTGGGGAATAAATTTCCCAGGGAGCACAATGAGGCTGAGGAGGGTGGGAGGGGCAGAGCGAAGGCTGTGCTGCTGGGGGAGTTCTTTAGTTGCCAAACTGTGTTTCATGAGTTGAAGATTCTTCCACCCTTCTTCAAAAGGACAAAGAAATCTTCAAGAAAAGTAGAAGGGACTTTGCTTTTGGAAGGGGGAGGTAGCAATTCAGAGTATTAAGGTGAGGTGTTCTGCAGGACAGGAGATGAGAGCAGAAGTGTCTGGGGATATCTTAGAGAAGACTTCTTGAAAACTTCCTCTTGCATCATTCCAGTGAACATTCTCCTTAGACAATACATGCTGCAGATTATTTACATTTAAAATAGCATCATTACCAGTCAGAGAGGTGGTGCATCCACATTGCCAAAAAAGGATTTTGTTTAATTAATACTTTTTAATGTCCTTCCCAGCCCTGTTGATGTTGTTGGAGGTCACATTGCTAATTCTAAGAACAAGTCGCCTCACAGGCAGAAGTTGCAGCTCCTGATTAATCAGCTTTGCAACTTTCCAAGGTTTCACCCTGGAAGGTTTAATTTTCTCTGACGATAATTATTTTTCTGATAGGATTGGAAAACTGGCAGGAGATCCAGCTTGTTCTTTGAATGCTTTTACAGGGAGGTTGGAAGCTGAGTATAGAGAGAGCCAAAGCAGCTTCAGCCATCTCACAAGGAACTTTTGCCTGCCCAGGAGTGGACACAGCAGGGCACAATTTTCCATCCTTCCCAAAAATGCATGGAAATAGTTTTTGCAAGCCTTGCTTGCTGCTGGTATAATATTCAGAAAGCTGACTGGAAAATGCCTGTAGAAAAAGCATTTCCACAATGAGATATCACACAAAAAGCACGACTTTCAGTTGTCTTACTGATGATTTTGTGTTTAGATATTATGTATTTGTCTAATCATGTTTATAAAAGGAACATTCCAAGGAGGGTTATTAATGATTGATGAGATTAATGCTCCAATTCTGTTAAAACAAGGGGTGAAATTGCTGTGGGAAATGATCTGAAGGGCTTGAACGGGAGTGCTGTGGTTTGGAAAAGTTTTAGTCAGGAGGTATTGCTGGAGAAGAAGAAATTTCGGGTGGGTTTGGCTTGTTCCAGCTAAATCTTGAACACAAAAATCTCCTCTCTGTGGGGGCTTCTGTCTGCAGGTCAGCCAGGATTTCATGAGAAAAGAGGTGGAGACATGAACGAGAATGGTTTAAAAAAAGAGATAACAGAAAAAAATGGTAATAAATCTCTAACAGAGCTGATGAAATGGGTCAGTGCTGTTTCTGAGCTCCAAGCTGGGTGCTTTATTTTCCTTTCTCTCTTTTGTTGTGGTTTGTTTGTTTGAGGAGATAAGAAAGCCAAGGCTGTGTGAGGAGGAGAAGCACTTGGTTGTCTGAAAAAGAGAGCTAGTGTAAGAACACAGCTCTGAAGTGCAGCTCTCCTCCCACTCTGTTTGAATTGGAGTTTTGTCGTGGGTTTCTACAAGGAGCTGCAGATGTTTTTGTAATTCCCTGTTGTCGTCATTCTCGCGTTCAGCAAACGGATGTTAAGAAAAGCAAAATGCTGAAATAAAGGAGAAACTTCAGTTCAGGATTTCAGCCATAAAGCTTCAATTAGCATGAGACTCTGAGGCAAGCTCATCTTCTTGTTTTAAGTTAGTTTTCCTAAAAAAAAGTCCTAAAATTAGCAAAAAAATCAAAATATGTTGGTGGCTGACTCAGCATTATGAAGCAGAAGTTTCTTTGCTGTCATCTGAGGGCTTCTTTTAAGACAAATCACTTTTTAAAGTGAATTAATTCTGTTCCAGGCCTGCTGCTGCCTGTCCTACAGAAGGACGGGGTGGATGGCAAATCAGGAATGGTGGAATTGGTCACTCTGTTTTAATTATAAGATGCTAAAGGATGAGAGAATGCCGCTCTTAAAACCAAAATTCCACCAAACAAATGGAAACCCCAACCCACAGCACGAAGGGTTTTGTTAGAGGTGTGTGAAGGAATATTTTGTAGGAACCTAAGGTTCTTTAGGATCAAAGTCAAGTTGCAGCAAATGCTGGTGGTAATTCAGAAAAAAAATAACAAACAAACAGAGCCACTCAAAAATCCTTCCAGGGCTTCTCTCCCCTCCTTGCTGCTGTTTGTTTTTGTGCGGCTGAGAGGTTTTATGGCCGTTTTAATTCAAACCCATCATCCAGGTACAGAAGGGGAGTCGAAATCTGGCAGGGGTGGAGAGGAACTGCGAGGCCAGATGGCAGGAAACATCAAGCTACAGAATACAGGCAAAGAGAGAGCTTAAAAGAGATTATGTCTTGTGTCCATAAACAGATTGGCAGAGGAAAGAGCCAGCCCTTTAAAAATAGAGTGGCGTTTCTTCAGAGAAGGTGGACATTAAAAAGACAGAAAATGAGGTTTTTAAGCAAAGACAGGCATCAAAAGGCACCACTAAATCTGTATTTCCAAAGGTGAATGAGTAGCAGTAGTTGAAACAGAAATGACATCGTGATGGGAAGGGGGATCCAAAATAAAAATAGCACAAAATCGTGGAAATATTTGTGAAATTCTATAATATTTTGGTGGAGGCAGTGGGTTTAAGGAAAGATGAGGGGTCTGCATTCAGCAGGTGAGAGAGGAGCACGTTAAGGATGTTCTGAGGAACACTGAACTTTCCATCTTGAGGTCTGAGCTGGGAAGGCTCCAGCACCAAGAGGCTGAGGAAGAGGATTCTCTGCAGAGCTGTGAATCCCTAAACATCAGTAAAGTATTCACAGCTGGGCATTTCTAGTGGA
This sequence comes from Aleadryas rufinucha, assembly GCA_013397815.1. Taxonomy (NCBI): domain Eukaryota; kingdom Metazoa; phylum Chordata; class Aves; order Passeriformes; genus Aleadryas; species Aleadryas rufinucha. The sequence goes on along the minus strand of VZTH01012658.1, from coordinate 5,728 downwards.
GCCAAACCTTTTTAAAATAACCCCCTAAAAATGCCAGGTGCTGAGTCCTTTACCTGCTTTACGTGAATGCTCCAAAATTATCCCAGGATTGTGGAATTGCCACATGGCTGATGATTAGGGGAAGGAGTGGAACTTCTTGGTTAGATAAATAATTAGTTTAGGATAAAAGATGGGGGTTTTTTTGGAATGAGAGTGGATCATGATGGAAGAAATGAAGTAGTTCTAGAAGTAATTGTCTGATAGAAGCAGAATAGTGGCTGGAATTCGGGAAAGAAGTTTATTGCTTCTAAAACAGTGTTGGACTGAGAAAAAAGGGGGAAGAAGTGGACAGGAGACTGGATGGAAAATGTCAGGGAGGCTCGAGGTGGAAACAAGGCGAGGGAATGAGCAGTAATTTCATTGCCTACTTTAATTTTACTGCTGTGAAATGTTCAAGAGAGACACCTGGAGCACTGGGGACTCAGGTAGAAATAAGTCCTTTGGAATGATGCTGAAGTGGGGAGAGAGGAGGGAAAAACCAAAATGCTTTTTATTAATATTTACAGATTGTAGTTGCAATGGGTTTAGACCATGTGCAAAGCCCCATTACTGTGGATATGCACCGTAATTTGCAGTGTTCATCTTATTTCATCATTGTTATATTAAAATAATTGGGGTTTCTGGATGGTGAGTGTCTCTGGTGGGAAATCAGTGCTTTACAGGCACTCTGGATTTTGCTTCTTCTAAGAAGTTTCCTTGTGGAGGTGGCCTTGTCCTTTGCAAAAGAATTTCACCGTGCTGAGCCCTGTTCTTAACTCCTGACAAAGGAAATGGATTTTGAGGGAAATGAGCTGGGAATGGGCCATTGGAGGGAGCGTTTGGTTTGGCTGTTGATGGGAGAGGATGAGTTGGGGAAAGCTGAGGAAGGAATTGGCACCAGAGCAGGTTTTGATTTCGTTAACACAAAGGCACCTTGCTCGTTTTCGTGTTCCTCGTTTTCCTGATGTATTCCTTGGAGCACAGGAGGAGGAGGCTGCAGAAGGATTTCCGTCGGGATTTGTTCTGCCTGTGCAGGGGATGTTTGAGAAATGTTGGATCAGGAGCTGCAGAACCCCGGTGTAATCTCACCACTGAAAGCCCAGGGATTTCTTCAGACCTGGGAATTCGTCATGAGAGGAGAGATGAGGAAATCTGAGAACAAGCCAGAGAGCAGAGGAAAATGCTGCTGCTTTGAAAGCCAAACCAAACAACCAGGTGGAATTTGTTGGGGTTTTGCAGCCAGGTGGAATATGCTGGCTCTGCCAAAAAAAAAACCCAATCCAAGCTGCTGATAAAAAAATCAGTCCTAATAAAACATTCAGTTGACAGGTGGAAAATAGAAATGCGTCAGCAACTGGTTAAAATGGGAATGTTCCTGTAGAATTAAAAGGGGTGCTGGTATTAAATACAAGTGCTAAGTGCAGAATATAACACTGACTGTGATTTACTCATCAGAATTGGGATCTGACACATTCAAATGGAGTGATAAGAACGAAGATTGCTCTTCTTTTCCAAGGCAACATCTCCACTTCCCATAAAAAGCTTGAAACCGACCCGGATTTGTCAGGTGGAATTCCTGGTGTGAAACGTGCGGGTCGATAATGGAGCGTGAAGGAGGTGCAGGGTTGAATATTGCAAATATTCAGCGGGATTTAAAAGTGGTAGGAGGATTATGTAATGTGGAAACAGCAAATGAAACTGCTTGGGGAGGGATCCGAAGCCAGGGGGTTAAACCCTCATGGAATTTAGGAGGTGAAAAAGGGGCTTGAGGAGGCAAACAATCAAAACTGTCTGAGGGTTTAGTTTGGAGTTTGGATCAATGTATTACTGGAATGAGGAGAGCTGTGTGTGTGCGTGAATTGGCTCGCTGAGGTCCCACAAAATATAATTTTTGGGAGGCAGCAGACCGTAAAATTGGAAAATGGATGTTGCAACTTCGTTCAGAGAACACGAAGTTGCGTGAGGAAATTCGGTGTTTCTGTGGGGCGGGTTTGGAACAGGGAACTCATGAGCTGCGCTTCTTTATTGGCACAGTAAGCTGAGCTTCTTGGGCCAGATCAAGGCAAAAAGATGTGGTTGTCCCTGCTGGGCTCACAGCACTGCTGGGGGAATCACCTGGTTCAGCTCCCAGGCGGAGCAGGAGAAATTTCACTCCTTAATAATGTGGATAAAAGATGTGTGCACGTATTTACACGGCCTCAAATTCCCACTAGGTCTGGTGTCTCTGGGTGGGTTCTCTTAATAACTTTACCTTGAAGATTGAACTTAATAAGGAACAATTATTATATGGAGAATATAATTAGGGACATTAGGGGGAAAAAAATCTTCCCTGTGAGGGTGGGCAGGCCCTGGCACAGGGTGCCCAGAGAAGCTGGGGCTGCCCCTGGATCCCTGGCAGTGCCCAAGGCCAGGTTGGACAGGGGTTGGAGCAGCCTGGGGCAGTGGGAGGTGTCCCTGCCCACGGCAGGGAGGGGGAAATTAAATGATCTTTCAGATCCCTTCCACCCTAGGCCATTCCATGATTCTATAAATTAAGGTTAAATTAAATGTGACCTTTAAATATGTGGGTTTTTGTCCCCTCTGACACTGCTTCTCTGGAATTTGCTGCATTTTGAATTCCTCTCTGTCCAATGCCATGGCTCCCAGGACTGAAGGGAGGGTCTGTCAGTGCATTCCTGGGCTGGGAAATCAGGGCAATTTCCCTCAGTGAGAAGAATAATGTAGATGTGAGTTTCTCCAGGGGAGGAATTGACTCCAGATATTCCAGGGTGAGAGTTTTAACTCTTAGTTTAACAGAGAAAATACACAAACAGGTCTCAACCCAGCAAAAACAATGCCTTTCAAAGAAACTCCATGGAATTTCATCCACTAGCACCGGATATTTAGGAATTACTGGACTAGTTATTCAAACTTGATACATACACAAGGAACAAACTAAAAAAAAGATAATCCCCAAGTTGGATCATGTTTTGTTAAACTAATGCTTTATTAGTGCCACATTACAGGAAGTTCATTTGTTTAAAATGCAGTTATTAAGTTTGACTCCGTGTCATGAAAAATAGATTAACAGCTCTGCCTTGAAGCAGCTGGAAATAAATGGATTAATCTTGTCACTTCCTCCTCCCCCTCTCATTGTAATGTTTTAATGTGTCTACTGTGAGTATCTTCTGTTTGTTTCAAATAATTTGACATGATCCTGCAGTCAGCTGCTCTTAGTGTATTTACAAACTTCTTTTAATTTCCAAAGTGTGTCCCTGGCTTTCCTCTCTCCCCAGTTTAACAGTCTGATGGTCACTGGGAAATGTCTGTGCTCGCTGGAACTCCTGGGGAGGTCACTTTGTCATAGAAAAATGTGCTTTTAATTCCCACTGGAGGCTTCATCCAGGAGAAGGAGGCTGCAAACCTGATTTTCCCTTCAGGATGCTCTCCAGGGGGTGGATCCAGCCCTGTTTTGGGACCTGAAAAAAGGGGAAAAAGGCAGTATTTTAATGCAAACTCCCCGTGGTTACAAACGTGGTGTCTGGGAGCACCTTGTGGGCTTTAATGCAGCTCTGAGAGTTCCCAGCAGTTCCTGACGTGCTGAATGGAAAGAACACATCCAAGCAGGCAGGTGGGAATGTTTTATCCCCACAAGTTCTCCCTCACTGGGCAGTCCAGCATCCCGAATGGCAGCTGGGTGGGAAATCTCAGTCAGTCACAGGAAGCTGTGCATTAACAGATTTGTCCATCTCTGGTTTATGTTTGGACATTCCCATCAGCATTTTCCTCATGTCATTGTCAGGCCGTGCCCATCTGGAACTAATTTGAAAATCAGAGGTTAATGGTCACAAAAGATGGCTTGGGCCAATTAACTGGGATATTTGTAAGTTCTGTTGCTGTGTGAGCTTCGATTATAAATATTATTTTCACTTATCTGGCGCTGGCAATAATAGCAATGTTTTAGCTATTGAATTATTAGCATAATTTGCATTACAGATACATCCACAACCAAAATTTTGGGGGAGATTGCTGTTTGTCAAAGGATGCCTGCTCTCCAAAGCACATTCTTTTAAACTTGTAAGGAAAAATACAGATTACTTGAGGCACATCAAAGCTGTTGTAATCTCTGTGCATGGGGATTTACTCTCCTTTAAAGTTCCTGCACTGGAACTCCCTGACTTTGTTGGGATCTCTGACTGTTTGGATGTTTATAACAACAAAACCATGAATCACTCGCCTTCCATTTGCTCTTTTCTCAAGTTTCATTTGCAAGATCTGAAGCAGAGAATTAATTGGATGTAGGGATTGATTTAAAAGTCAATGTCACGGTGACAACTGGCAATTTGTAAAACTTTCCCAAGTGCCCTCGTGCTGAAAGTTGGGAAGTTTTTCCTGCTCTGGCATGAGAAAGAAATGAATTGAGCAGGATGGAAAAGGAAATCCTCTCTCCTGTCTTCAACACCTGCTTTGCTTGACCCAAATTTGCTTTTCTGCTGATGGCTGGAACCACTTGTGTGGAATTTTGTGTGGAATTTTGCATTTTTCCCTGCTCAGGCTGTGTAGGGAAGGAGGGGTTTCCTTCATCACTGAGCCTCTTAGGATGTTGTTCTCCAGGAGACAGGAATTTGACTGGACTCCCTCACATTTTGTAGCTGTTAAAATGTAGAAAACAAAACATCTCATCTCTGAGCAGATCCCTGTGGTTAATAAAAAACTAAGATTTCAAGGTTTTTACTGAAGCACTGAGTTAAAGAAATCTAAATGCATGAGGAACTTTGAGGGGAACTCTTAAGCTCAGGAAAAATCCTTCAAGTGTGTGTTGATATTTCCATTTCACCTTGATGGTAAAATGTTGCAGAAATCTTTCTGTTCCTACTACAAACAATTTAATTGTGTTCAGGAAGGAAAATATCCCATGGATGTGTTGCTTTTCATTCTCTTAGAGTGGAAACAAGATGTGTCACACTGGAAGAAAGGGGATCTTCCTTTTTAAATCACATCTTTGGGATGTGAAAGTCTGTTAAATGTTCTGGGAAATACACAAGAGGTGTATTTTGTTCCAAATTATCCCAGTTTGAGGTACTTCTGATGCCTTTTCTTTGCACTGATGACTGCCAAGATGCATTAACAATAATTACCAGAGATTCATGGGATCATTTAGGTTGGAAAAAATCGTTAAGATCGAGTCCCACCATAACCTAACCCTGCCAAGTGCAGCACTAAACCACGTCCTCAGTGCCACATCCAGGTGAGGCCATTAATAATGTGAATATTCTCATAACTTCTGGTGTGGAGTTCCAAAAGTCTTGCATTTCTAGCCAAATTAGGAACATCTTGGGTTTGTTTGGGTTATTTTTTATTTTTAGTATCAGTGTTTAGAAGGGATTTTTGGGCCTCATTTTAATGTTAGGATGCTTTATCAAAATTGACTTTATTGAGTTATTAAAATGCTCATTGTTGAAATCCAGAGAGCAGGCAGCAGAGGAAGTTTCATCAGTAACAAGGACAAGCTGAAAATTTTGTGTGAGACACAAGTCCCAGTGCTAGGATGGATTTTTACTCATTGTCATATAAAACACTGGCTGGGTCACCACTGGAAAATTTCCATTGGCTTTGTGGGAGACATGATGAAGAATGAAGAATTCCAAACCTCTTTATTTAATTTCTAAATATTCTGAGATGTTCTCAATGTCTCTATGGTGGTTTTTTTGTTTGTGGTGGGGTTTTTTTG